>CM067317.1:42348010-42498930 GCA_034231615.1 Meghimatium bilineatum | reverse complement strand
TACCCTTTCGGTATCTAACATCCATATTTCGCTCGGACACGCATGTGTCGCGTGGTCAATTCTACTCCCCGTCTTTTGATGTTATGTGCTTATCTTGATAAAGGCATGTTGGTAGAAAAGTCGATTATGTCATGCGTATTGTTATTTGTATGGTTATAGCCTGTGTTTTGTTGTGCGTATTATTTCACGTGAGCATCCGACAGTGATAGTGTGTTAGTCGTCGTTCAGTAAGACTTCATTACCTGTTTCCTACTAAGTACTATTTTCATATATTTTCACCAGCAGTATTGCCTTTCATTGATTACTATGTGAACGTCAATAGTGTCGTACTTACTAGACGTTTTCTGTTGCGAATGTTGTCTTGATAAAGTCTTTTGGTCGAAACGTCGATTTGTGTGTGTTATTATGTGTTTTCAGTGATTAGTGAAACTTCATTACCCTGTTCCAAGCTTCGCATGTTGTTTTTTTTCTGCTGCAGTAAGTACATATTGTAGATTATCTTTACAATGGTTGAAAGACCCTCTCTACAGAGATTGAATAACTCTCTTTATAACAGATTAATAATTATCTTCACAAACGAAGAATAACTCTCCTTGCAAAGGTAGAATAACTTCCTTTACACATTTACACAGGAAAAATAACTCCCTTTCCAAAGGAAGAATAATTCTCTTCACAAAGAAAGAGGAACTCTCCTTGCAAAGGTAGAATAACCCCATTTGCAAATTTACAAAGGAATAATAACTCGCATCTCGTGTACGTTTATCCATCAATACGCCGACATCTGTTTACTCACACAATTACACATCTACCAGTCATTGTTCTCACAATATTGTGCAGCTACGTGAAGATATTAAAACAGTAGCTGATGCAAATCTATTGTTAATATGCAAAAATATAAACAAAAACCAGACACATCGATTCATCATTTAATAAAAACGGTTAGAATGTCCGCAATTCAGAGTGGAGGCTGGCAGGGCAGTATTTGGAATCAGGTTAAAATAAGTGAACTGTTGGCAACTCCCATATTAATCAATATACATATGCTACTAGCATCAAGTGTGTGAATGATTGTAACAATGAAATCTGTAGCCATTATTATTGTAACAATGAATCTGTGCTCATTATTATTGTAACAATCACATCTGTAGCCATTATTGTTTAGAGAAAAGATATTACTGTTTTGTTTAGTCTACTATTACCACTTCGTCTCTTACTCTTGTGTATGGTTCTCAAACTGGGCCATAGGACACTTCAAGTTGGTAATGAAATCGAGGAAGATACAATGATGCTTTAAGACAGCGAGGTACTAGTTTATCAATTCACGGCAATTAATTGTAATCGAGATCGAAGGAAATAATGTCCTGCATCAGGAAAACAGATGATTGCTTCTTGAATGTAGTACTTCTCCAGATTAGCGATAAAACTTATGATCACGTTCCCCAAGAATCCAGATACTTCTCGTTTCAAATGCACAGAGTTTCCTTCATTCGTAACGTAATTCAATGACAATATTCTAAATGACCCATTGCCCAAGTAGGTGCGGTCAAGTCCTAACAACAGTGGATAATATACTCTGAGGTATAGTATTAATGAATACGGCACATATTAACAGAACCACTGGCAGTTTTGTTCTTCCTTATTTTCCAGTCCAAGAATTTAAACGTTATTGATTTCATCAATGAACTGTATTATTATCTGTTGGGGATCTCCCTAGCGTAGTGGTTAAGCTGTGTTCAGGAGGTCATGGGTTCGAATCCGACTGGTGTCGTCTTGTGTACGAGGTGGATTTTTTCGGAGATCCCTGTGGATTACCGCTTGAAGCTACGGAGTTACGTGCTATGAGTGATACTCTCGGCAGGCGGCGTGCCGCTTCGTTGAGCGGGACGGAGTACATATGGGAAACCGAGTACAATGAAGTCAATCCTCTACGACTTTTCAACCCTTTTTTCAACTGTACTATTATCACTCCTTGAGACAGGACGTAGAGCTTGTCCGTCAGAGCTGTTCCAAATGGCCATAGTTGTGTTCTTGTATGGTCTTGTAGTTCACATTGGGAAGTTCTATGTTCTGGAGATTAACCACATGGGGCACATTTCAAAGCCACCATCAGCAAGCTTCCCGTACACGTGTTGTTTACGTGACCTGTTCTCGATCTAAAAATAACTATACGTTCGCCTGATCAGGGCTATCCATAGAATTGTCATATCCTGTACGGAGTTGTTTTTCATTTTAGCAAATCTCATATGCCACCTGTTCATAGCCGGGGCACCACGCACTCGTTGGTAGCTACAATCATGGTCAAGACTGAAGATCATATTGTTCTCCCAAACACCCCCCCCCTCCCCGTGTGATTTTCAATGTTAGGTTCTTTGAATATATCTTCAGAAGGGAAACACAATTATATATATGAAATAATGTGTAGCTTCCGCAAGAGGGAAACCTTACTGCACTGATATGTGTCATCTACTGAGAGTTTACTGTTTCATAATAGTTGGTCTAGTATGTTAATATTGGTACCTTCACACCGTCCACATGTGGAGGTTATGTGGTTCAAGTGGATCTACATAATATTTCACTGGCTTCGCATATGAGTGGACCTGGGTTCATTACCCAGTTGAGGCGGAAATGTGTTTTCAGATCACAACGGCTCCCGGGTCGACCCAGCCTTCAATAGGTACCGGATTAATCCGGAAAGTAAAGACTGCGAGGGAGAAGAGATGGCTACCGCCCTCATATATATAGCAGAGCCACAGAAATGTGAGATCGCTAACATTTCACAAACCTAACATTAATAAATCATATGGGTAACTTTACTTACTTTACGTACATAAACGTTGGTGTGATATGCCAATATTTAATATGCAAAGCCTTGGCTGTGGATATATATATATATATATATATATATATATATATATATATATATATATTGGCTGCACGTGTGACCTATTCTCAATCTAACTATGACAATCTGCTCCTCTCTTTCAAGTTTGTGGATAGCTTCGTCTTGTTTGGTTGCATGAGTGAGTTGAGTTACATTCTATGTTCATGGAGATTTTAGTGATGCAGTAAAAGATATGGAAATGATACTGAATCTTGTATATGTTGTTGTTGAGTTACTTCCAATTTGTGTTAGCTGCCATCTCATTTCCTCTGTATTGTTAGTGGCCTGGAATCCACCGTGGCACTACTTCATTTTATTGGTTGTGTAGTTGAGATTCTAATGATATTTACTAATTCGTGTCGAATGTATGTGGATTCTATGTCGGTGGGGGGGGGGGAAGAGAGTGAATGCACAGAAGATTACAGCCGAAGAAAAAGTAAATGTGTTAGAAATATTTTATGTAACCAACACACTTCACAAGTCACACAAATTTAAGACGCCATCATGGAGACCTAGCCAATACTGTTATACCTTATGTGCAATGCCGCGTGTTTATTCATATGACTACTCGTCTGTACTGCAATGGTCCATTACAACATAAAAGCAATCTAAAAACCAATGCCCTCCCCCTCTTACAAAATTTATGTAAGCTTTCACTCTAGACTACTTTGTTGCAGAAAATTAACACAATTTTATGCCAGCAGTAAAATGTTGGGAAAACGTCAACAATAATTTATTGAATTACGTGTAAAACATTGTTGAGGAAATCTGGCCAACTCATAATGGCAGACATTGCTCCAGGGAGCATGCAGTGAGATTTATTGGACGAATTATAATGTGATTTCAATGGCTTCCATTTATGATATGCGTAAAACCTTGCTTCTGTTATATCTTTTTAAGTGATGCTTAAAATAAAAATACAAGTATAACTTATAAGTTCTACATCCTGCATTTATTAAGTAGGGAAAACCTGTGAAACCGGTTAGAACACACATTTCAGCATTCAGTTCGCACGCAATCGATCAATGGATCAAATCAGTGGGCACCCTAGAATTTATGCATCCTAGTTATGCACAAGCCACTGACGCGGATTTTCCATATCTTTATCCGTGAACATGTTCTCATCCTCGCTCCATGTGATTCCCATCTCTGTCAAGTGCTACATGGTCTCTCTTCTCTATGTGTTTTAGGTTTTTCTTGTTTCCTTTGTCTTGTGTGTTTCATATCATTGATCTTCTAGTTATATTTTCACCGGTTTTCTAATAGTGTCCAGTCCATCTTCAATATCTCTCCTTTCTGTATGTATATCATGTGACATATTCTTTCCAGAATGTAGTCTTTCTTATGACTGTTCTGGGCTCATTACGAATTTGGTTCAGATAACCTGCTTCTTTCAGTGTCATCTTTAAACACTCCGAAACGTCTGTTTTTCATCTTCTTCTGTTACCATGTCATCCATTATTAGTCTTTCCATACCAGTATGGTTCTCTATATGTCCAAAGAATCTCAGATTTCTTACTATAATATTGTACGTAAGAAATAAAGTAGAGATGTGTGCAGGTGTCTAGGAGCCATTGCTTTCAATAGTGAAACGACGAAAACTAGCATGGTTCGGACATGTATGCAGGCACGATTCCTTGTCAAAAACAATATTGCAGGGAACTGTCGAGGGTGGAAGAAGCAGAGGAGGACAAATAAAGACATGGACAGACAACATCAAGGAATGGACAGGGCTAGATATTTCCACACTCATCCGCATCGCTGAGGATAGAATTCGCTGGAAGACTCTATGTGCTGAAGCTTCCAATGTGGTACCCCTACGACCCTGAAGGGTTATGGGTTTTATTGATTGATTGATTGATTGTCCAGAAGCCAGCCCTGTTCGGCGTTTATCCTACATATAATTTCTTGACTTCATTGTTTCTTTCCTCCGTCCAATATATTCTCAAAATGTTTCTGTAGCATTTCATCTCGAATACAAGTATTTTATTTGTAGTCGGTTTGTTCAGTGTCCATGATTCGCAACAATAGACTGCAACTGGGAATATACTTGATCTAATTTGTTGTACTTATGTTTTGCAGTTGGCTCCTTGCCAAAGGTTTTTAAACTATACATAAGTGCATATAATAAAACACGACCAGCTAAAAAGACGGAGTAAGACCACGAAAGGAACGGAAGATAGATAGCATCAAAGACATTTTCAACAAACATGGATATAGTGCAACCGAGGCGACACATCTGTTCTTGGAACGAAAACAATCATTTCTACCCCTACACTTAACAGCAAACGTTGACCAGCAATATGACCATCCATCTGTGACAGGACAATACACAAATCTGAGTGTCCACCAGATATTGGTCTGTTCGTCTCCATACCTCTTCCTGTCTTATCTTGCCCTGCCACCTAATGTTTAACATTCTATTTGAGTGTCCACTAGATCTTGATCTGTTCGTCTCCTTACCTCTTAATTTTTATCTTGCACTGCCACATAATGTTTAGCATTACTCTTACGTAATTATTCACAACTGTCCACAGTTTTACTCTATTGTTTTAGTCATTGTCCATGTTTCTGAGTCACACAGCAGCACTTTCTTCACCTTTGTACAATATTTTTTTTTAAATCCTAAGTTTAGTGTATCAATCAATCAATAAAACCCATAACCCTTCAGGGTCATAGGGGTACCACATTGGAAACTTCAGCACACAGAGTCATCCAGCGAATTCTATCCTCAGCGATGCGGATGAGTGTGGAAATATCTAGCCCTGTCCATTCCTTGATGTTGTCTGCCCATGTCTTTATTTGACCTCCTCTGCTTCTTCCACCCTCGACAGTTCCCTGCAGTATTGTTTTTGACAAGGAATCGTGCCTGCATACATATCCGAACCATGCTAGTGTATAACGATTTCCGAGCTTTACTGTAGTAATGCCTTCACATTTGTAATCTTTCTTCTTCTTCTTCGCAGTTTAACATGTCTATACAGCAAGTACATTTGTATTAAAGTACCTAAATTTGCGCCGAGTGGCATTGGCTAAGGGTGTAAATCCCTACAGAAAATCCGGTGTGAAGACACGCTTACTGTTCTGCTACATACGATTAGTGACAGAATGGTTTGAAAATAGGTACAACAAGTCTTAAAATTAAAAACGTGCAGGAAATAATAACCGATATTTTTAAATACAGTCGGGTAAAATTGCAAAAAATCGATACATCTCTCCATATTTATTTATGTCTAAATACAGTCGTGTAGAACTGCATAAACTCCATATTTAATTATGTCTAAATACAATCGGGAAAAACTGCAAAAAACTCCATATTTAGTTATGTCTAAATACAGTCGGGTAGAACTGCAAAAAAAAACTCCATATTTACTTATGTCTAAATAGTCAGATAGAACTGCAAAAACTCCATATTTAGTTATGTCTAATTACAAGCGGGAAGAACTGCAAAAAAAACTCCATATTTAGTTATGTCTAAATACAGTCGGGTAGAACTACAAAACAACTCCATATTTACGTATGTCTAAATAGTCAGGTAGAACTGCAAAAACTCCATATTTAGTTATGTCTAAATACAGTCGGGTAGAACTACAAAACAACTTCATATTTACGTATGTCTAAATAGTCAGGTAGAACTGCAAAAAAAACTCCATATTTAGTTATGTCTAAATACAGTCGGGTAGAACTACAAAACAACTTCATATTTACGTATGTCTAAATAGTCAGGTAGAACTGCAAAAAAAACTCCATATTTAGTTATGTCTAAATACAGTCGGGTAGAACTACAAAACAACTTCATATTTACGTATGTCTAAATAGTCAGGTAGAACTGCAAAAAAACTCCATATTTAGTTATGTCTAAATAAGCTTGTAGACAAAGGGTGTGTGTGCGTGTGCGCATGTGTATGTATGTATATATATATATACCATCCAACTAAGAAATCAGAACATAACATTTAGTACTAAGAATTTATCCAACGAGTAGGTACCCCCCCCACTCCCCCGCTTTAACGAACTTTTAGCTTTGGCGATATTTTGCAAAACAAGGTCATGTCATGAAATTTCTCACAAAGATAAGGAATTATGCAATTCACGGTATTTCTTATATGTAATTGGTCGCTATATTTCCAGTCTGTTGGGCTTATCCTCGACAATGGTGATTACAATTAAGAATGTCGGATCCAACCGCATGAGATAACAAGACCATTTCATTTATTTCTATATAAATTCTCGAAATGATAGTGTCCCCGTGCGACATGACGTCTTCGTGTGTGAATGTATATTCCCGACAGCAATCACCAGAAGGAATATCTTACGGAAGTGGAGAACATAAATCTCATTAAAAATTTATAAAGTTCTGTCTCTGTGTTCGAGCTGGATTCTCTAATATACTTTCCTCCACGCTAGGGAAGGGTTGAGAGAGTGCCCCCCAGTCTAGGAAGGGTATAGAACGTCCTTCACAATTGGGGGGGGGTGAGTTTCACATTAGGAGTGGTTAAGAGAGTTTCCTCCATTCTAGGAGGGGTTGAGAGTTTTCTCCATTCTAGGAGTGGTTGAGAGTTTCCTCCATATTAGGAGTGGATGAGTTTCCTCTCACTCTAGGAGGAGTTGAGTGTTCCCCCACACTAGGAGGAGTGGAAAGAGTGCCTCCACTCTCGGAGGGGTAGGAGAATGCTCCAACTTAGGAAGTGTTGAGTGAGTTTCCTCCGCACTAGGAGGGGTTGAGTTTCATCCACCTTATGTGGGGTTGAAAGTTTCCTCCACCTTAGGAGGGGTTGAGAGAGCGCCCCCTCTTAGGAGGAGTTGAGAGTGTCCTCTACCATAGGAGAGATTGAGAGTTTCACATAAAGAAGGATTGAGAGAGTTTCCCCCCACCTTTGGATGGGTTTATAAATATTAAGCTGCCCTTAATTATCTTAAACCCCACCACTAACTCTGTTTAATTTTCCACCGTATAATGTTAGCGCTAAGCGTGGCGCATATTCGAGATTATATCGGTGGTCTCACACCCGTTAGGTCTTATACCCGTTAGGTCTTATACCTGTTAGGTCTCACACCCGTTAAGTCCTAAAACAGTAAGGGCTAAATTTTGTTTCTCTCAGAGTGAAATTAAAAACTATACATGACGTGGCGGCAGCAATGGCATGCAGCCATTATCACACAAAAAACTTCCGAATTCCCTTCATATCCCTAACTGGGAAAATGCAGCATTGACAGTTTTTGTTTGTTTGTTTGTTTTTTTTTTGTTTTTTTCTTGGTGGAAAGGAAGGTGTCTGTTTTGGAACTCGTGTCTCCTTGCTTATTTCAGGATTAATAAATCTAAATATTATATCAATAATTACATTAAATATTTATTTTTTAGAGCTACCCCTAACCCTAAATAAATGTATATTTAAAGTAATAAATGATAAACATAAACTGATAAACATTGCAAAGGGAAATAATCAAATAAGGGGACGCGGGATCCAAACCAGAACCGTATATTTTAAATTTTGTTTACTATGTTAACATGACCAATATATTGCAACTAAAACAATAAAAGATGGAAACATGAAAATTTATAACTTTTACTACTTGTGACATGTTGCAATCTAGGAACTATTGAGATGAAAATTCCCAGACATATGACAACTACAGAAGCACTAATTATCACAGTCCCAGACTTTACTATCCGGGCTAGATCTAGTAGTGGCTCTATACAGGATGAGCTCTATAAAGGATGAGATCCAAGATTCTATCGTTAGATGTGACACGAAGTGTATCATTAACAAGAAAAAAAATCGGTTTTACCCACAGGAATGCACCGAGTCTCTCTAAGAATTTATCAGTAATCTCTATTAGAAACGGATTCAAAAACAGACTGGCTAGATGTTACATGGTACAACGCCACATTACCCAACGGTAAATATTAACATGTCAAATATGATTAGTGTAAAAAGTTGAACTTAAACTTTAAAATGTATAGGTGTATATAGTTACAGTTCATAATAAGGTACTTTAGTCGAAACATCAAATATGTCTATTTTGTAAAATGTCAACTACATAGTTTCCATGTGACTACGACAGTTGCAATCGGTGCATTTACTTCTACCTAGTCCAGGGTGTATAGAACAAGGACACTGTCTTCTTTCCAGATATGTAATAGGAGACGACTAAGGAAACTTATAGAAAAACCCGTTTTCCAGCTAGTGAGGAAGGACATGAGATTGCAGAAATTACGTATGCAGTTGATACAACCCGTATATTCATAAACCCCACAGGTTTAAAACACATGATTATGTCAGTCGAACACCATAGCGAGACACAAAATGTGTTCCTCATAACAAAATGGTCAAAAATAATGCTAATAAACAGAGATGAATTTTAAACCGAAATTAGTCATTGACAAAGAAAAAATAGAAACTGTCAGAATCTTTGAATATCTTTGGTCAATCATCAACACTACAGGAAATTTCTGATATCAGAAAAATATAGCAATGGCACTACAAAAAACATCACAGATGAAAAATATATGGCATGTGAACAGAGAAACAAAGTTACAATTATCAATAAGTTATATTTTTCAAAAAGCCTTCGACAGCATCCACCAACCATCGCTTTAGGAAATTTTAAAAATATATAGATTCCAAATCAAATATATAAATGTGATAAAATCATTCTATACCAACTCAAAATCCTGTGTTCGAACAGAAAAGGTCAATTCAGAATAGGTGTTAAACAAGGCTGCCCTATGTCACCATTACTATTCAATATCGCAATTGACTGGACTATGAGAAAAAGCACATCCAACGCAAATCTAGGAATCAAATGGATAAATAAAACACTAGAAGATCTGGATTTTGCCGATGATCTAGCAATATTGAATGAAACCATCAAGATGCACAAACAAAAACTGATAGATTAAAACTCATCGCAGGACAAATAGGTCTCCAAATCAACTCATCAAAAACAAAAATTATGGATTTCACTAATTCACCTAACGCAATTATTTTTAATGGACAACAACTTGAAAAGGTACACAAACTTTCCTATCTAGGAAGCAAATTAACACTCGACGGTAATGTCATGACAGAAATTACAACTCGCATTGCACTAGCATCAAGTGCCTTTAAAAGACTGTCTAATATCTGAAGGTCAAAGTCAATCAGCACACGTACGAAAATACGCTTATTTAACTCTTGCGTTATTTCGGTGCTATCAAATGGATGTGAGAGCTGGAAAAGCTCTTTATCTTCAGAAAAGAAATTACTGAATTTCGAGAACAAATGTCTTCGTAGGATAACTAACACCCATTGGAGTGAATTCAAATCGAATGATAAAATTAGTGAAGAGACAAATTAAAATTTCATCACAGATGTTATCAGAAAACGCCGTTTGTCCTACATCGGGCATGTCCTACGAACAGACATCAACAGAATACACCACCAATCTCTTGAATGGATACCTACAGGCAGAAGAGCAAGGGGTAGACCAAAAGAAACACTCAGAAGAACAATACTTAGAGAAAGTAAAACAACCAATATACATAATATACACGAACTGTACAGAATAGCTTTGAACAGACAGAATTGGAGAGATCTGACCTCTGCCCTATGCGCTAACTTCAGCGCAAAAGGAAAATGATCATATTGATGATATTTGTCCAGTGACAATATATGATTGTAAGACGTGGGCAATGACATCCACATATGAAAGCAAAAAAAAATGCATTCGAAATAAAATGTTATAGAGATCCTAAGAATACCATGGACGGAAAGACGAACCAACGCAGACGTCCGCAAAGATCTTAACATAGAAGAAGACTGACTCCTCGAAACTATTTAATAAAAAAACGCAAGCTAACATATTTCGGATATATAAAGAGACACAATGGTTTAGAAAGATTAATCATAGAGGGAAAACTTCCAGGAAAGAGAACATGAAACAGACCAAGACTACGAAGGGCACATGATATCAAAGACCTTCTGAACATGACACTGGAAAGGGCTGGGCAGATCACACAGAACCGAGAGACTTACAGAGTGGCAGCGAGGACAACGTTCTGTAAAGAACACGCCACTTAGATAGTGATGATTTGGGACAACACGAGAAATCTCAAAGGATACATCCCATAACGGTTGTGCGTTTTCACCCCTTGTATCTGGATGTCTGTGCACGCTCGTTATATTGACTTAAAGGTACCGGAGATCTTGGTCGTCTGGTTACAATCTACAGTTTGAATCAACAACAACTGACTGATCCCAAAAAGTATTAAAGAGATACACCATACACGATTATGGTACATCTGTTACCAGGGTCACCACGGAGAGATACTTCTGTAATGTTACCTACTCAAACTGAAAATCGCACATGAACGGTGGAGAAATAGGTGCACCCTAGCGATGGTAACATAACTATTTCACATATTTTTATATCTTCACATATTTTATATACTTTCACATATTATATTATATTTTATATATATATATATATATATATATATATATATATATATATATATATATATATATATATATATATATATATATATCTTCTTCACGTGTTATACATCTTCACATATTTTATAAGCACATATTTTATATATCTTCACATATTTCTCTATATCGTCACATATTTTCAATGTTTCTATTAGCCACACCTAATAGTTGATACGACTTGTGCCGGTACATGCAGAGTTATCTTCATCCTAGACGGCACCTTGCAGTCATGTGAACTACTTCTAGCTTGACTTCTCTATAGTCATCTTTTAAAAGTGACCCTACTTGACCTTGTACGATAATTTCATTGGTCAATCTCAGTATGTCAACTGCCAATAAATCTCAATGTAGTAGTTTATTTACTTATCTCCGGAGGTCGTTGTGACTCGATTACCGAAGCCGCGACTTCCACTATTGCGTATGGTTTTAAAGCTTTGATATAACCAAATTGGAATAACATCCGAGGTTGAAAGGTGCGTACCTCATCATAAGAGGTACATGTTACTTAACTAATCAAATAATCTCATTGAAGTGACGAAGGACTACTCTATCAGTTTCTTATAGGAGTTTGAAGACAAGCCGATTTCGACCCAGACAACGAGCCCAAGCAACGATAAATGTGGACACAATTCAAACGGGTAATTAAAAATATTATGATTTTGTGAGCTCTTACGATCTCTTTCCTCATCTCTGGCAACTCTAGATATCTTGATTATTAATTGTATCTGCTTTCGGGCCCGGGCGTTAAGAAAAGCGTGAACATGGCAACCTTGAATCGCTGCAGTATTGTACAGACATATACACACAATATATTATTAATGCTAATGTTATTATATTATAATTAATGCTCGCATTACTAATTCCCCTGTCCTTGTTAATTGTGTTACTTTTCCATGCGTGAGCCAGGAAGAAAAACCGGGTTGAATCGTGTCCTGTACAGAACCAATCATTATTATGCTGGCGAAATAAATCTATTGTCGCCAGCTAATTAGGAACGCGAACACTCTGAATAACAAATAGGTCTGTAAGGTTGTGATTGACAGCTTAGAACAGGAAGATTTATTAACTGTGCCAGGTCAGGCTTTACAAATTGATTGAAATTGATGACCTCGTTATATTTTTGTGTGAAATGTTTGTGTTGTTACTGGAGACGGGAAACTTCTATTCTTTTTTAAACTTGTGTTTGTTATAATGGGGTTTGAGTGAACAAGGCAAGATGAAAATATATATATATAGGCTATGCATATGTCATGGACTAGACAACGTATGTTATTTGTTGCTGACGTGTGCACTATGGGAGAAATCAAATGTCTAGGACAACGGTTGCCAACAATATCTTCTGCCTTCGTTCTCAAATTCCTGCAAAATTACAGCATGTCATTCGGAGAATGGAATGCGTTGTGCCATGGTTTATATCTTGGATGTGATAGCTTAGTCTTTTGGCTTGACAGATCGAACTTCAACAAGATATATATATATATATATATATATATATATATATATATATACACTGACATATATATATATTTATTTATAGAATGTCTATTATGATACTAATACTGTCACTTGAACATTGTGCAGATATGTTAAACTGGTAATGTTAGAAGAAGGTACACATATTGGCTCGCGATTGAATGTATCCAGGAGGTACAATGTAAATATGCACAAGCGTTATATCACACGTGCTTTAGATTCCCCAAGTGCTCAGCTGCCTAATCATTCCCCATAAGTGCTCAGTTGCCTAATCATTCCCCATACATACTCAGCTGCCTAATCATTCCCCATAAGTGCTCAGCTGCCTAATCATTCCCCATAAGTGCTCAGTTGCCTAATCATTCCCCATACATACTCAGCTGCCTAATCATTCCCCATAAGTGCTCAGCTGCTTAATCATTCCCCATATATACTCAGCTGCCTAATCATTACCTATACATACTCAGCTGCCTAATCATTACCTATATGTGCTAAGCTGCCTAATAAGTGGCTCCTCAGAAACCGCCTGACTAGTGACGAAACCTACTATGCTTGCTCAGTAGCGACGACGCCATTCCTCGACCTTATTGCTAGTGCTATGATTCCACGATTGCTAGTACCCTACTTCAAGTGTCTGGGTGAACTACGGAAGTATATTTTATTTCAAACCACGAATAATGAGTGGATTACAACCGGGGTTCACTGGTCGACGGGCGAAAGTTTACATCGATGGACTTAACATTATACAACCTGGGTTCCAGAAGGTCTATAATGGAGGCGTCGCGGCGTGTTGTCTCCTTATTGAGAAACGTTTGTAAGCATGTGTTGTGATCTCATTACAAGTGTAGCGATCAATATGCAGTATTACATTACAGATAACCAGATGTGTGCGGAAAGATGATGTTATTGCGATCAATGGATCACTATCAGATTGACAGAAGACAGTATGAGGATGATAAGGAACAGAGAGAGAGAGAAGAAGAGAGAAAGAGAGAGAGAGAGAGAGAGAAGCACCTGAATCTGACGAAAACAGTACATAATTAATGGCCAAAGAAAATATTTGCAAGGGGGAAAAAGGAAATTCGTTCTGTTGGCATAAAATACTCGGAGACATTACGTGAACAATGTCTATAACAACTTTTGACGTCCTTCCCCCTCCTTGTCAAACTGCTTGTCAAGATTGAAATTCAGGGACCCCCATTATTTTGTATTAACAAATTGTGTCATCCACCCCTCCCCCAAACAAATGTTATCCGAAAAAAATGTGAGAAGTGACCTAATGTGTCAATACTGTGAGAATTTTTGTTCTTCTTCTTCAGCGTTCATTCTCAAACTCCTGCCGGATCTCTATTGCAGTAGGACAATGGCCCTATTAGATTTCCAGCAGGATATAGTCCAGAAAATGGAAATGCGTTGTGTCGCCGTTTTATTTGCGCCAATGGCCTGACACATCCGTCTTCGGCGGGAATTTTTGTTCAAACGCCATTAATTTAATTAGTGTATAAAATATAGTATTGTCAACCCTTCCCTTGTCAATAAATGTCAAACTTTTTGAGACACCCTCTCCCTAATTGTTGACACAACTTATGGGCAACCCCTTGGAGGTTAAAATCTGAATAACCTCCATGAACTACGTACATCGTGATGATTTGACTCACAGAGCCGCGAATCTACGATTACTTTTTTTTTAATTCTTGAGATCTCTGACATAACCTAGCTGGACTAACTTTCCAGTTTCAACGGAGAGTACATCATCATACTGCTATTACACAGCAATTGATGAAATGTCTGTACAAAAATGCCACTACAACAATGACGAGTATATACTGCTACTACACAAAAATGAATGACGCGCCTATACTGCTACTACACAAAGATGAATGACGCGACTATAATGCTGGTACACAACTATTGACACGTCTATACTGCCATTACACAACAAATGATGATGCGCCTCTACCCGCCCCTACACAACAACGGATGCCATGTCTATACTACTACTACTACACAACAATGAATGAAGCGTCTATACGGCTAGTATATGACTATTGACACGTCTCTACTGATACTGCACAATTGATGATGCGTCTATACCACCACTACACAAAAAACTATGTCACGTTTATACTACTACTACACAACAATTAATCAGGCGTCTATAAAGCTGTTACACAATAATTAATGACATGTCTATATTGCTGATAATACGTTTATACTGCTACTAAACAACATTATAGTATTGTATTTTTCATGGATTGTATTGGTTACACTGCGTATACTTTGTGTTGATAGCCAATGAAAATCATGGGAAAAGCCAAATATCGCCACATTAGAAGGATGATCCCTGATGAGTTAGCATGACTGTTATAAAACGAAGGCCTCGAGACATGTCTAAAAATTGATTTGTAATTACTTATTTAGATAACTTGATGCATGAGATTTTTGTGTATACATTAATCAATGTTATCTTACAGTACAGTAATGAAAATAATACGGACATTGACGGACGAGATAGTTTTGTGAGAAATGTATGGTGGGACATGTATAGTGCATTTAGAAATCCATGCCCAGGGGGAAATCTTTGCAACTAACACTATTAGGCAGATTTTTGTAAGTTTATATAGTATATGACTGAATATATATACATATCACTATCATGTGACATATTCTTTCCAGAACGTGTTCTTCCTTCATTCTCTGAAAACTCCGCGATTCTGGGAGAGATGGTTAAGCAAAAGACATGCTTAAGCAATCTGATATATCAGTGTACCATCGTCGCCCTGGGCGCCCTCTTCCCCTGTTCCCATTAACTCTACCTTCAGTTATTAATTTTTCACTGCTTTTATGCTTCTGTGTATAATTATTAAGGATCCAGCCCTCTCCGACGTTTATTGATCTGAACGCTTCTTGATTTGTATTATTAGCTGTCCATGGTATATGTAAATTTCTTCTGTAGCATCTCATTTCGACAGCAGCAATTTCTTTGAAATTTGAATTTATTTAATGCCCATGCCTCACAACCGTATATTACCACAGGAAATAAGCATGTTCTGATCATAGATAGTTTGGCTATGCTACTGGTACTTTGCCAAAGATTTTTCATTTGCGCAAGTTTCAGTGCCGCCATTGCAATTCCTCTCTTGATTTCTAGAAAGTCTCCTGGGTTATTTATGTTTGTGCCAAAATATTGAAAATTATTTACGTCATATAGTTTGAAATTGTCAACTATTATCTTTGGTTATTCTTTCACTTTATCCGTTGTCATATTTTTAGTTTTATTCATTTAAGAACAAGTTTCGGGCTTCACCGTATATTTCTATTGATAGTAACTTTTTGCGTTAGACGACATATATATATATATATATATATATATAGCCCGAGTGCCAACCCTGGTCTGGACTTCTAGTCCAGGTTGCAAAGAATCGAAAATATGTACTCAGGTTCAGCTTGCAAAGAGTAGGGTCACTGTCTTCTTTACAGGCATGTCGTTGGAGGCGACTAAGGAAAGTTGGAGGATAGGCTGACAACCTTTCACCTGTGAAAATTCTTCATATTGTCTCAATTTCGATCTTTTGTCTTCTATCAAATAATCTCCATGTGTGATGATGCGATGCAAGCCTGTGGACAGTGAACCTGAGTTCTTTTGAGGCAGACTCCTAGGTGACGTGGAATACTTGATATGCCATAACTGTTGATGAGTCAACAAATTGGACAGAAGAATAATTTGATAGTTAACCCATAACTATATGATGTGTTGCTGGCAAGACGTGATAATCCTATGATACCTGCGCACTGGAATGCATTCTTTGGGGACTAAACGTACATCTATAACTCTCGCTTACACAGTCATGTCATTGAGGCAACCTCACATGTGTCCAAGTGTCACCCCAGTTATATAGATGAAAAAGATATGTTTTTGCTAGAAAGGCTATGGCTGTCAAGATATACCTGCTTACAGCTAAAGAGAATATTTCACTATAAAGATATATATATATATATACACACACAATGGGCGGTGTTTACAGGCAGTGTGCTCTCATTGGATAACAAATACTAGCAATAGTCGTCCATCGCGTTATATGATGACAATAGTTTCAGATTCAGACTTGTGTTGTTACATCTATCTGATATGTAAAGAAATGACAGAAAAGTTCAATTCTGGCATAGAATCTCCAACTACATATTAGGACACGTATGACCAGGAAGTATGATCGTCCATGTCGAACATCTAACACACTATCCGTGTTCCTTCAGTTCCGAATACGGAGCACAGGACAGCAACCAGTGCTCTCTAGATTGTGATGTGATGCTACTGTGTGCAATTCTTGCATGTTGTTGAGACCAATAAGAATATCCTCTTCGGTGGTTGTTCTGGGAAGATTTTCTTTTGATATTCCTTTTTTTCGTTTGCCATATGGTAGCCATTATAATGCTTGCAGTGGCAGTATTTTTATTAATTCTAAGCACATGGTCGATAATACTCAGTTTTCTTCTTATTGTTGTAGAACATGTTGTTTGGTGTCTTGAATTCTTCCTAGCCAATATTTAAGAGTTTTCTAAGACATTTATTTTCAAATGAAATTAATTTGTTCTCCGGTGCTTTTGTAATTTGCCAGCTTTCCCAACCATATAGATATTACATTGTAGTAGTTAAAAAGTCGTAGACACTACAGTAATGATGATGATGAATGGTGACAAAACGGCAATTGGTTTACATTATGTTTATACTAACTCTGTGTCTACAATGACAAACATGATCATTGACAAAGACACTAGCCGAAAAGATCGTAGCGCGTGAAATAAAATGTTTCAGGATAGCTATACCACAAGAAGAGATACCACGGAGAATGAAGATATCAGGAAATAAATAATGATTATCTCATGTTAAGACTACAATGAGAGACAGCAAACCATGTGGTTTGGTCACCTCATGAGAATGGAACCAACTCAACCAGCCCTTCCTGCATACAACAGTAGAAGATCGAGTTACAAGGTAGAAGGAAGAACTTGATGGATGGAGACAATAAAAAAAGCTTAAAAAGACATAAGCTGACCATCGGCAATGCGACCCAAATGGTCAAGGACCGACACCTTTTACTCCCCCACACCACCTTCCTCCCACGGCGCTTGGATAAATAGACGAGGAATTAGAAGTGTTTTATTGGGACTAGCATTAGTTGGACAGATCATTATAATTTCTTTACTTGTATGAAATACTTCATTGATTTGACTTAATTTGTTATTCCTATTGTTTTTTTTATTGTTGACTTGGTCCCTAATTGTTTTCTTAGTGCTTCATTCCTGATTTTGTCTCTCAAGCTAACTCCAATCAAACGTCTCACACATTTCATTTCAGTGGTGTTAATGAGCACAAAAAACGCACAACAATAGAATACATCAAGAAACAACAAATTAAATGGTTCGGTCACATAACCAGACAGAAAGAGCAAAGTATTATCCAAAAAAAACTTAACAAACGATACGAAAACAGTCGACCTATTGGACGCCCTCGTAAAAGGTGGATAGATAGTGTAGTAGAGACACTCGGAAATATAACAGCGGAAGAGGCAAATAGAAGGGAAAAAGACCGTACACTCACTCTCCCCTCAACACCAAAAGGTACATGGGGACAGAAAGAAGAAGAAGTTATTCCTATGGTGGAGTAATTGTTTATCCTTATGGTGGCGTTGGTTACGTGTTTCCCTATCCTTCTATTTTGGTGCTGTCAATCATATCCTTACTGATGTTCTTCCATGACAGAATACTATGCTGTCAAGACCTTCATTCTTGGTTTTTCCCTCTTCCTTGTCCCCCGGTTGCTCTTCAACTTGCGTGTTGTTACATTGTGTTCCATCTTTCCCCTTAGCGTATGTCCAAGACTGTCTCTTTCTGATGCGGGTGAACAGCTCACTTTTTAATTACCTTCTTTCTGTGTATCTTGCCTGATGCCTCTATAATTATTTACTATTCTGCACACTTTCCAAGATTCACCTCCATACATCAGAATTGGTTCTATATCACTTTTAAGAACTCCCTTTCAGACCCCAAAAAAGATATATATAGGATGTTCTTCATCTTGTGAAATCTTGCCTCTGCCTAATCAATTCTACATTTGACGTCTTTAGTACATCTCCCATGTGAAGTTATTATGGTATCGAAATGTTTGAATATGTTGACGCACTTCAAACTAATCCATCTACTTTCCTGTTCTTGAGACTAGTTCATCTACTTTCATGTTCTTGAGACTAGTCCGTCTACTTTCATGTTCTTGAGACTAGTCCGTCTACTTTCATGTTGCATTCTGGAGAATATTTATTCATTGATATTACTTCAGTTGTTGTTGTATTTTTTGTTGTAATATTTAGACTAATCCGTTTGTTTTGACTTTCTTGGGCACTGATATTCATTGCACAGTTTTTAGAACCATTAATCGGAAAACAAGACCGAAACTCGGGATGTCTGGAGGCAGAACCTGCGTGCAGGTACAACATTGTTCAGAAATAATGTTTAAAGATATGGAAGAAAAAATTAGAAAGAGAAACAAAAATCTTCCGTTGCTGTGACATGATCGACTGAAATCTTCCGTTGCTGTGACATGATCGCTTGAAATCTTCCGTTGTTGTGATATGATCACTTGAAATCTTCCGTTGCTGTGACATGATCGACTGAAAACTCAACATTCAACGGATTGCTTCTTCTTATTGCTAAATGACCATCTGTAAGATGCAAAAAGGCCATGCAATCGTTAAACAGTCATTAGTGATTGGGATGTTGCAGCGTTAGAGTATCCGTTAGACGTACTTGTAGTTTTTTCTTTTCTGTGTCAATGGATTTGATGTTGTTTGTAAGATGTAATTTTTCTGACTCCTCTCTAGTAGCGTTTCATTTCTTTACACATGTCTATTGTCCATAATCCGTTTATGTTTGCAGAAGAAATAGTACAGCAATACTGTTCCTCTGTCATCGATTTATGTCTTGGTTCGTCCATCTCACTTATACTAATGAGGCAACGGCTGTCTGATCTTCTTTCCCGGTTACTCCCTTAAGTTTTCTTGACCCCTTCAATCATCCACCTTACACATGAAATCAACAATACTTTTTATATGCTATATTACTGTATGGGGAGGATATTTGAAGTATGTCAATCGATTATACGTTCATAATGTAAATACGGAGATAGAGTGTGTGGATAAACTCGATCACTTAGAAGCAAACATCAGCGATACAGGAAACTGCATGGTAGAGATAAGGAAGAGATTGGTAAGGACATATTGTAAAATAACGTGTGAAAAAGATGAGGAAAAACAACATAATAGAAACTAAACTGCTAATGCTAAGAAACTTTGTTTTTCCGGTTATAACACACGGCTGTGAAACATGGACCTTAAATAAAACAGCGGCAAAGAAGATCAACGCCTTTGAGATGAAATGCTACAGAAAGATAATTATAATATCATGGAGGGAAAAAAAAGGGGGAAACTCGGATATTATAAACGTTACAGGTAAAATAAAGCGTCCTGTGACTTCCCCCTCTCCTACACCTATACTGTCCTATGACTTTTTGTCCTATGACTTTTGCCCTGTGATGTTATTGTTCTATGACTATTTGCATTAGTACTTTTCATCCAATTTTTGTGTGTGTATATGACTGTTTTGTTCTGTGACTTTTTACCCCTCTGAATGTGGTAATTGTAGTTTTATTTTTTACTTGCGATTAGATTATTGTCATGAACTACAGAATCACTGTGATATCTGTAACTCTCTGTCTGACCATTTGGTAACTCTCAACCCCATAACTCCTTAGTCGACTTCTAATCACATGTATTATATATATAAGATAAACATGTTGCAACTCGACCGAAGTGTTGGGAAAGTTGCAGTATTTTCAATTTGCAGTTGAAAGAGTGAAAACAGAATTCATGAAATATTATAAGCTAAATATCGACGGAGAAGCCAGATAGCCATTGCTATAGAGAAGCAAGATGAGCATTGTGATAGAGAAGAAAAATAGCCATGGTGACAGAGCAGCCATATAGCCATGGTGACAGAGCAGCCATATAGCCATGGTGACAGAGCAGCCATATAGCCATGATGATAGATCAGCCATATAGCCATGATGATAGATCAGCCATATAGCCATGAAGATAGAGCAACAATATATAGCCATGATGATAGATCAGCCATATAGCCATGAAGATAGAGCAACAATATATAGCCATGATGATAGATCAGCCATATAGCCATGAAGATAGAGCAACAATATATAGCCATGATGATAGATCAGCCATATAGCCATGAAGATAGAGCAACAATATATAGCCATGATGATAGATCAGCCATATAGCCATGAAGATAGAGCAGCCATATAGCCATGAAGATAGAGCAGCCATATAGCCATGAAGATAGATCAGCCATATAGCCATGAAGATAGAGCAAGATAGCCATGGTGACAGAGCAGCCATATAGTCATGATGACAAAGCAGCCATATATCCATGAAGATAGAGCAGCCATATAGCCATGAAGATAGAACAGCAAGATAGCCATGGACAATAGTTTGCAAAACTATCAAGTTCTTTTGTAGAATATTCATGATCGCAGTTCTCAAACATCGACATTCATCTATGCTGATCCAACTTTTCACGTGTTTTTTTTTAAATTACTGGTGACACAAATTATACGCAAAATGACTTATTATCGATCACGTAAGCCAAGCTATGTGACGTTGTTTGGGATCTGTGCGCAAGACTATTCTGGATGAATTTGATATATACTTTCCCGCCACACTAAACTAAACCTTTCGAAGGTCGTGATGATTGGATTACCAGAACCGCGAACTCTACTATTCTTTATTGGGAAAAAGTTCTGATATAACCAAATTATAATAAAGTTAGCAGTTGAAAGAGGAGTACCTCATCATCTATGTTCCTTCAGAGCCGAACACGGTGCATAGGACAGAAACCAGAGCTCTCCAGCTCGAGCGATCTGATGCGACCGTATGTAATTCGTGTATGTTGTTAAGACATATAGTCATACCTTCTTTGATAGTTTATCTGCGAAGTCTCTCTTGGTCTTCCTCTTTTTCTTTTGCCATCTGGTACACATTTTAATGCTTGTAATGGCATTATGTTTTCCATTATTCTAAATATATGTCCGATAAAAGTACATCATTTTCCTTCTCAGTGTTGTAGAAACATGTTGCTGTTTGGTGTCTTCTGTGACTTTGTTTGACTCGCATCCTTCCCAATCGATATTAAAGCATTTTCTCAGACATTTAATACCTGGTTTTGAGATGTCCTGGCTTTGGACACATTAAAAGACATTAAATACCACGATATTGAAGACATTACTTGAGGGTTAAGTCAAAGGGAAGCGAGCAAGAGGTAGGCAGAGATACAAGTGGGAGAGTAACATCACTAGACAGGTTTCCGTCTAGCAGAGTGCACCACCAAAACAAGAGACATGGGATGTTGGAGATATGTTGCAGCCAACCTTCGTTGCGGAGACGGCACTTGATGAAAATGATATGAAATATCATTTTAATTTAACCAAAGTTGACAATATGCCCAACTCAGAGGAAATGTGCTAAAGACATCATGAGACACGGGTAATGGGAAAGGAGAATAAGTGCATAGGGGATAAAGAATTTGAATACAAGCAGATTAGAGCAGTGTAGAGGAGCACATGATTCACATCGATTTAACACAAGAATTTGGCATATTTAACCCTTTGAGAAAACGCCAATGAAAGTTGACACTTGGGTGATGAATTAGGAAGGATGAGATTAATGGCGTGTCGCGATATAAATATTGATAGTAGGGAGGAGTGTTGGTAGTTGGGTGGAATGTTGGTAGTAGGGAGGAGTGTTGGTAGTTGGGTGGAGTATTGTTAGTAGGGAGGAGTGTTGGTAGTAGGGAGGAGTGTTGGTAGTTGGGTGGAATGTTGGTAGTAGGGAGGAGTGTTGGTAGTAGGGAGGAGTGTTGGTAGTTGGGTGGAGTATTGTTAGTAGGGAGGAGTGTTGGTAGTAGGGAGGAGTGTTGGTAGTTGGGTGGAATGTTGGTAGTAGGGAGGAGTGTTGGTAGTTGGGTGGAGTATTGTTAGTAGGGAGGAGTGTTGGTAGTAGGGAGGAGTGTTGGTAGTAGGGAGGAGTGTTGGTAGTTGGGGGAGTGTTGGTAGTAGGGAGGAGTGTTGGTAGTAGGGAGGAGTGTTGGTAGTAGGGAGGAGTGTTGGTAGTTGGGTGGAGTATTGTTAGTAGGGAGGAGTGTTGGTAGTAGGGAGGAGTGTTGGTAGTTGGGGGAGTGTTGGTAGTAGGGAGGAGTGTTGGTAGTAGGGAGGAGTGTTGGTAGTTGGGGGGAGTGTTGGTAGTAGGGGGAGTGTTGGTAGTTGGGGGAGTGTTGGTAGTAGGGTAGAGTATTGGTAGTTGGGGGAGTATTGGTAGTAGGGAGGAGTTTTGGTAGTTAGGTGGAGTGTTGGTAGTAGGGTGGAGTGTTGGTAGTTGGGGGGGAGTGTTGGTAGTAGGGGGAGTGTTGGTAGTAGGGAGGAGGGTAGAAGATGTTGGTTATGTAACATGTACCTTTTATGGTGAAGTACGCCCGTTTCAATTGACGATGTTAGTCCACGTTTCAACTGACGATGTTAGTCCACGTTTCAATTGACGATGTTAGTCCACGTTTCAATTGACGATGTCAATCCACGTTTCAATTGACGATGTCAGTACACATTTCAATTGACGATGTTAGTCCACGTTTCAACTGAAGATGTTAGTCCACGTTTCAACTGACGATGTTAGTCCACGTTTCAACTGAAGATGTTAGTCTATGTTTCAACTGACGATATTAGTCCACGTTTCAACTGAAGATGTTAGTCTATGTTTCAACTGACGATATTAGTCCACGTTTCAACTGAAGATGTTAGTCTATGTTTCAACTGACGATATTAATCCACGTTTCAACTGAAGATGTTAGCCCACATTTGGTTATATCAGAGCTTTACAGACAGACAAAAATAGTGGAGAATGCGGTTCAGGCAATCCAGTTACCACAGCTCTACTTAACCTTATATTTATTTATTTATAGTACACACGTTTGACCGAGTCCCTCTACAATACAGTCTCGTGGACTTATCGGGCATCATTCGTCGCTCTGTAGACAATATAAGACATTTTGGCAAATTGGACACCGGCATTCTAAAATGATTCTTGTATCTATTCTCGTAAATTTCATTTGTCATTATGGCTATTCTTGTGTGCCGACAGCCAATGAAAATCACGGAAATAGTATAATGAATCATTTTTAAAGGATTTTTCCCATTAGTCAATACCTCAAATGTCGACGGTCACGAATCATCCTTCTAAAGTGACACTATTTCAGTTTTCCCGTTATTTTCATTGGTCACTTCGTGTATGCTTTGTATCCAGAGTCAATGAAAAGAAATTACTGCTCTATGTGTATTTTTGACTCGAAATGAAGTAACTAACCACACATTAGCTGAAGCGACGATACGAAATCTCTCACCCATAGCTCCTGACGCGTACTAACAACACAACTGGAGGTGCAAGAAAGGAGAGAAGACACGAAAAGAGTTAACAAGAACCCACAAAACTGGAAAAGTTACCATCTTTTGATGAGTATCCTAAATAAGAGATAAGATCATATACGGAAGTGCCTGGAGTGCATAAATGATGATCTGATGACTAACTATAAAGAATTCACAGCATCAAATTACTATAAAAATGAACTATCAAATTAAGAACATACTTCGATATTATTTATTTAGACCTGGCTTTTGATTACAGGCTTTCGAGTACAAATGCTACAGACGAATTCTACGAATTTCCTATAGGAAACATAAGACCAATGTGTACGTAAGAAATAAAGTAGAGATGTGTGCAGGAGTTCAGGAACTATTGCTTTCAATAGTGAAACGACGAAAACTAGCATGGTTCGGACATGTATGCAGGCACGATTCCTTGTCAAAAACAATACTGCAGGGAACTGTCGAGGGTGGAAGAAGCAGAGGAGGTAAAATAAAGACATGGACAGACAACATCAAGGAATGGACAGGGCAAGATATTTCCACACTCATCCGCATCGCTGAGGATATAATTCGCTGAGGACTATGTGTCATGAGGCATCCAATGTGGTACCCCTACGACCCTGAAGGGTTATGGGATTATTACTTGATTGATTGATTTAGACCAGTACCTTTGTTCTGGCGAGGTAATGGGTGACAGAGATCGAGATTTAATTCAGGGATAGAAAATTGGGCAGATACTCATAAGAGGGCAACATACTGAAAGTAAATATTGCATACCAATCACTAGTCAGAATGGTGGTGGAGACATCTACTTACAAGGTCCTGAAACGCATCAAATTCAATGAGTGTTTCTCTACAGATTTCTCGTGTCGATTCATTTCTCACTAGCGTGAGCTAGAAAACTCCAGAATACTTTCTCACACTGATCTCATGCAGTGCCACTTATCTAGTTGTATATGACGTTTCCGTGCTTTTCTTTTGCTGGCGATACAAACTATATGCAGTGACCGATGATACCTCACATGTGAAGGAGTCTGACGCTGCTTGAGATCAGCATGCATGATTGCTCTGGAGAAGAATTGGACAAATAGTGTACGTGCAATTATGACTAATTTCGATAACAACCGACTCTTTCTGTGACGTCTTACAAGTCCGTGTCATCCCCTATTGCCTGTCTAGATGTAGATATTTCGTCGCAATGTCCAGGGAAAAGAATGATCTGCAAGCGACAAATTGATCTTCTATCTTATGGCAGAACAGATGACAATGAACAGGGACGAGCTTTTGAATTCTTTATGTTTTCATCTTTTGAACGAGAACAATGTTATTACCAGTGAAGTAGTTTGGAATTACCCGGAGGTATAGTAAAAGAGGAAGATATACACACAAATGTGGAAGAATAATAAATGAATAAGATATACACTTAAAGGAATAAGATATACACTTAAAGGAATAAGATATAAAGGAATAAGATATACACTTAAAGGAATAAGATATACACTTAAAGGAATAAGATATACAGGAATAAGATATACACTTAAAGGAATAAGATATAAAGGAATAAGATATACACTTATAGGAATAATATATACACAAAGGAAGAAGATATATCACAGGAGGAAGATATACACTTAAAGGAATAAGATATACAGGAATAAGATATACACTTAAAGGAATAAGATATAAAGGAATAAGATATACACTTAAAGGAATAAAATATAAAGGAATAAGATATACACTTATAGGAATAATATATACACAAAGGAAGAAGATATATCACAGGAGGAAGATATACACTTAAAGGAATAAGATATACAGGAGTAAGATATACACTTAAAGGAATAAGATATAAAGGAATAAGATATACACTTAAAGGAATAAGATATACACTTAAAGGAATAAGATATAAAGGGATAAGATATAAAGGAATAAGATATACACTTAAAGGAATAAGATATAAAGGAATAAGATATACACTTAAAGGAATAAGATATACACTTAAAGGAATAAGATATAAAGGGATAAGATATAAAGGAATAAGATATACACTTAAAGGAATAAGATATAAAGGAATAAGATATACACTTAAAGGAATAATATATACACTTAAAGGAATAAGATATAAAGGAATAAGATATACACTTAAAGGAATAAGATATACACTTAAAGGAATAAGATATACACTTAAAGGAATAAGATATACACTTAAAGGAATAATATATACACTTAAAGGAATAAGATATACACTTAAAGGAAGAAGACATACACTTAAAGGAATAAGATATACACAAAGGACGAAGATATACACTTAAAGGAATAAGATATACACTTAAAGGAATAAGATATACACTTAAAGGAATAAGATATACACTTAAAGGAATAAGACATACACTTAAAGGAATAAGATATACACTTAAAGGAATAAGATATACACTTAAAGAAATACGATATACACTTAAAGGAAGAAGATATAGTAAAGGAGGAAGATATGCACTCAAAGAAGAAAGATAAAGTGAAAGAGAAAAATATACACTCAGAGGAAGATATAGTAAACGAAGAAGTTATACACTCTTAGAGTTATGGAAGCTGTGAACGAGTACCACCCTTGGCCATTTTATTGCCAGTCAGCAGAAATGTACAAATGTATATAGAGGCAGGTGATGTCATATGGATGTGAGAGCTGGAAAAGTTCTTTATCTTCAGGAAATAAACTACTGAGTTTCGAGAACAAATGTCTTCGTAGGATAACTAACACCCATTGGAGTGAATTCAAATCTAATGATAAAATCAGAGAAGAGACACATCAAAACCTCATCACAGATGTAATTAGAAAATGCCGTTGGTCCTACATCGGGCATGTCCTATGCTCAGACATCAACAGAATACACCACCCAATCTCTTGAATGGGCACCTATAGCGAAAAGAGCTAGAGGTAGGCCAAAAGAGACACTCAGAAGAACAATTCTTAGAGAAAGTAACACAAGTAATATTCATACTGTTCAAGAACTGCACAGAATAGCTTCTAGCAGACAGAATTGGAGAGATCTGACCTATGCGCTAACTTCAGCGCTAAAGGAAATTGATGATGATTATATGTGGTTTTAAAGAAGAAGAATAAGAACACCATGAACAGATAAAGAGTGTAAAGTGATACCTTTAACGAAGTTCATTCAAAAAGAGAACTGCTTAACCATTTCAGAAAGAGACAGTCTACATTGTTTGGGCATATCATGAGAAGAGGAAAGATGGAACACATCGTGACAAACAGCAAGTTGAAGAGCAGGAGGGGTAGAGGAAAAACAAGAGAGAAGGTGCTTGACAACCTAGCATTGTGGCATGGGAGAACATCGATATCAGAAATTATTGGCGTCAAACGAAATACAAGGTTGTGGAAAGACATGTTAACCAACGCCACAAGGCATGGACCATAAGAAGAATTATGGCGTGTGTTATCGAGGTCCGAAAGGGGAGCAAAGAATAGCAACACTGTTTACCTTTCGTAAGAGGCAACTAGGGAGGTTATAGGATGGAGTTGGCTGTCCCATCCTATATATGGTCAGTGGACCCAAAGCCATACTGAAGTCGGATGTGTCATGCCGAAAGGCGCAGATATCGCAGCAATGCTGTAAACTATGACACAACGCATTCCGTTCTCCGGACTACATCCTGCTAATCTGCAGGAGTTTGAGAACGAACGCAGAAGAAGAAGAAGAATTAAATTTCAGTCACATACAACAATAGAGTATTTTATTTAAAAAACAGATACCGAACTACCAGAACGATACCCTGAGAATA
The DNA here is from genome assembly GCA_034231615.1 of Meghimatium bilineatum. Taxonomy (NCBI): domain Eukaryota; kingdom Metazoa; phylum Mollusca; class Gastropoda; order Stylommatophora; family Philomycidae; genus Meghimatium; species Meghimatium bilineatum. Next base: position 42,470,771 of record CM067317.1, on the reverse strand, counting down.
CATACCACCATCTTTTCAGAAAAACCATCCATCAATTATATTCTGATAAATTACTCTCTATTATACCGTAAAGTTCTTATTAAAAATATAGTTCGTTATATAGAAGGAAAGCCCAGAGACAGCAGAACACATTCTCCATGCCTGTCAACTCTACCAAGGAGAGAGGGAGAAAATATGGCCTACTGAGACGGCACTACTTCCAGACTTGAGGGGTTCCATGGATGACCTGAAGCGAATCACACAATTCATTGAAGCTATTGGTGCTGTAACCTGATATCTGACTGAAGAACGATGAAGAAGAATAAAGAAGGAAAACTATGGTGCTGTGTTATCCCTATGTATCTTTTATAACAAATTTCCATATTTAACAATACAAATTGTCACATGTGACATGAAGTGTCTGAGAAAAGATGTAATGGTTACCAAACTAGATAAAATAAGAAATGAATAAATTAGTAAAATTATCGGTATAATATTCATGTATCGAACATATTGAGAGACAGCAAGTAAAATGGTTCGGTCACATGAGAATGAAGCCAAACCAAATACCAATAAGAACATATAATACAAGAATATCTGGGCGTTAGGCGAAAGGTAGACCAAGAAAATGGTGGATAGAAAACATCAAGATAGCCTTGAACAAATATGGACTAAATGCAACCTCGGCGACACATCTGGCCGTGGAACGACAGCTTAAGCTCCCACACCTACGCTTAACGGCAAATGTGAATGCAATCAACAATCATTCACATGGGGAAAGACAATAGACAAAATACAATACTTTTGACAATCCCCAAATATATTTATTGTTTAGTGCGTGTACCATGTGTATCGAATTTCTGTTATTACATACACATTTTGTCAGCCCAAACTAAGTTATTATATCAGGATCGGACTTTTTTTAAATCTTATATCTTCGGTTTCATTAACCAAACAGCCCGTGTGTTGCCGGGGCCCGAAAGGGGAGCAAAGAATAGCAACACTGTTTACCTTCCACGCATGTCGTAAAAGGCGACTAAGGAGGTTATGGGATGGAGTTTGCTGTCCCATCCCATATAGGGTCAGTGACCCAAAGCCCTGCTGAAGTCGGATGTGCCAGGCCGAAAGGCGCAGACATCGCAGCAATGCTGTAAACCATGACACAGCGCATTCCGTTCTCCGGACTACTACCTGCTAATCTGCAGGAGTTTAAGAACGAACGCAGAAGAAGAATTAACCAAACAATTCCAGTTTTATTCCGTTTGTGATCATTTATCCCTGAATCCTAACCTTTAATCTAACAATGCCATGAACGCATATTGTGAACACGTGAAATAGCTTTAAAATGAAATTCATTTGTTCTTCACGGTGACTTGATTAACAATTGATATTGTTCCACAAGCTTTTGTCTATCTTTCAGCCAGGCTAGATCACGCTGGGGTCGTTGTCATCAATTTTAATGAGTGAGATTTTGGTTTCAGCAGGGTGTATCCTATTGCAATCACGAGTGTTCATTCGAATCTGTAAATATGGTAATTGAGATGACTGGATTCTTCAGTTGCAGGTTTTTGTGAGAAATAATTATGAAAATGGACAGGCGACCATCTCCCACTTAGTATAATTGACGGACAAGAAGGTTAGTTTTTAAATGTCATGGGGGGGGGTGGAGAGACACCAAAAGAAGGAGAGTTGTGGTGATTACACCGAGACAGTCGACGGTAAAGACCTTTGTACATAAAGTAAACAAGCCTTCACACGTGACCTTTTTCTAAATACTGTTATGATATTCGTATATATATATATATATATATATATAATTTGAATATATAATATATATAAAATTATATATATATATATATATAATTTGACTATATATATATATATATATATATATATATATATATATATATATATATATATATATATATATATATATATATATATATATATATATATATATATATATATATATATACTATATATACGCTGTGGCTTCTATATATACGATGTGGCTTTTGTATGCCTTGCGGTGTCAGGGGTAGAAGAGATCTCTAGAGATGACCTTCTTGTGTGCTGTTTGTAAGCGTGGCTCTGTGTATTCTTTAATTTCTGTACTCCATCTTTTACACGTCTGTCTTTGGTTTTATAGTCGCGATGATCATGTGTAATGGTCATCTGTGACATGCTCTCTGTTACCACTTGATCTGTTGTCTTTTGATGTGTTCCAATACTGGTATTGTTTTTGTTATCTGTCTCATGATATCGTTTCTTATTCTATATCTTAATGACACTGCAAGTATTCTTCGTAGACATGTCATCTGTGCTGTCACTATTTTTCTTTTGTCTGAAGCTGTCATTGTCCAGGTTTGGCACTGGTAGCACAGTGATGGGATGATAATAATAATAGTCTTGAATAATGCAACTTTAGTGTCTATATTTATATTTTGTTCTTAATAATACGTGTCCCAGGATCTGGTATATTTTGTTGCATCTATTTTGTATTTCTTTTAAGTTAACTCCTTTACCTGTTTATAGTGTTTATTATATATTATATAGTGTTTTTAATATCAAGAAAACAGAAGTAATGGTTATTTCAAAGAAACAAAATAACACACCTCCCAAGATCAAAGTGAATGATATAGTATTAAAACATGTCCACCGTTTCAAATATTTAGGTACAACGATTACAGCAGATAGAAGAAGTTCAACAGAAATAAGATGCAGAATATAATATAACAGGTAAAAACAACATTCAGAAAAATAAAAAAAATATACTGTGTAATATGATCTTGTCATTAGAGGTGAGAAAGAGAGTTCCGCAGTGCTATATAATCCCTATACTAACATATGGGTGCGAGTCTTGGACAATAAACGAACTGGAAAGTGGGAAATTAGAGGCAATAGAGATGGGGTTGTATAGAAGAATGATGAGAATACCATGGACTGCCAGAAAAACTAATGTAGAGGTGTTCAAAGAGTCAAATGCGAAACGGACCTTAATCAATAATATAATCAAAAGACAAACTTCATTTTTTGGCCACTTCATGAGACAGGCAGGTTTGGAGAACAAAGTCACAACAAGCAAAATTGAACGCAACAGAGACAGAAGGTGACAACGTGAGAAAATATTACACAATTTGACAACCTGGCACGGTAAGGAAACAACCTTGATACATAATACTGTGGACAGAGAGCTATGGAGAGCCATGAACGCCTACGCCAGCCGGCATGGCACCAGATTATGATGAGTGTTTATTATGGATGGAGATCTGTGTTGAGCAAGTCTTCATATTCTTTCCATGAGTTTATTTTCGCAGTTTTAATGACTTTCTTGACTTTTTTTTTTTAGTTTTTCTAATTTTCCTGTTATTTTTTGTGTGTATTGTTCCAACCATGTCGTCCTTAAGTTTGTGTATTCTATTTTGTGTAAGTTTAAAAAAAAATCTTTGTTGTCTTTCTTCTTTCTCTTTCTGTGAGTTTTTATAACTACTATTACTCTTTTATCGTCGGTGTCTACACACATGTTTGGTATCGTTCTTGTGTCTGTTATTTTCCTTCCGTTGGTTATTCTTATTAATATAAAGTCTATCTGGCTTTTGCAGTTTAAATCGTTCCACTTCTACCAGTTATAAATCTTAGGATTCTTTGTACTTCAAGAATATGTTAATCATAAATAGGTTGTGCGGAATGCATATTTCAATTAATCTGTAGACTTTGTCATTTGTCTTGTTTATTTTGACAATATATATATATATATACACTCATCCATTTTTTTAGTGTATTCTCTGCTGATACATCTGTATATACTCAGATCCATGTGACGTGTGGATATTCATCATCCAGTAGCTTGTGAGTACCTCTCTTACGTTGTACACTGTTCTGTTCCTATTCACTGAAAATTCCTATCCCCTCATTCTGGATATGAATACATAATCCACTAACCTCTCTTCAAGGAGTTTGTTCTAGTACAGACTGTCAACTTCAAGTTGGTTGGTTGGTTGCTGATCAGCGGTCCATGGGCTCATGCCTTTTGACCAAATGCTTTTAAATGGCATTATATTGCTGGGAAGTCTGTGGATTTTCGGCCCACCCTGGAACAGCATGAGACGTCTATGCTGCTACTACACATCTGATGGCACGTCCATCCTCCTACTACACAACTGATGACACGTCCATCCTCCTACTACACAACTGATGGCACGTCCATCCTCCTACTACACAACTGATGACACGTATATACTGCTACTACACAACAACTTATGACGCGTCTGTACTGCTACTACACAACCACTGATGACGCGTCTATACTGCTACTACACAACAACTGATGACGCTATATAGCCGGAAAATAACTATCACACCTCCAGGAATGTATGTTTCAACCTATGCACTGCTCCTAGCCACCGTAGCCAAGATAGCCACTGTGCTCATTCCCCGCCACAAATTGACTACTGGTTATGTCGAACTTCTCTATTGCTCCAGGCACGCAACCAAATGTTCAAGTCAAAAGGATTGTCATACCCATAGGAAAAAACAGTGCTGTCAGTTTCCTCCTCCCCAGTACATCGCTGGCTCCCTCCCAACCACAGAGGGTGCATACATATATATTCAGGTAACCATGAAACACATTTTAATAACAAAATAAAAAGCATAATTGTATAGATGACGTGCCATGAAGCTTCTATAAGAAGATAACCTCAATATAATGGCATGTCATCAACTAAGGTTTTCTGTTGCATGGGTGGTATGTCTAGCGGGCCATTGGTGAGACCCACAGACGCAACCACATGCGTGTCAACTTCAAGTAAGTCTGAGATTTTTCTACGGAGTCGTTTAGTCTGATAGATAAAGCTAATTTGTTTTCAATCGTCTCATTGCTAAGTTTCGAAATCTATCTTTCATTGGATGACTTGACATAAAGTGAAACTTTTCTGAATGTATTAACATTTTTGTGTCTGCGTTCACTAAGTGTGTGTATGCTCCCAATCTTCTCCATCTCTACTATGGGTATTGATTTTATTGCACCAGTGGTGATCCTAAGTAAATTCAAGTAGGAAGCAGGAGGATAAATAAAAATAATTCTTACAGCTGACGGACATTGATCCATGTTCGTTTTAGCAGCACCGAATCACTTTGCAACTTATAAAAAATGACTTTTCGTACTTGACCAATGACATCCCCTCCCAACCCCCCCCCCCCCAAAAAAAAAGATGTGATCTCGGCAAGACATTCTACCTATGTACTCAAGTCACTGAGAACGGACCATTCGAGACAAAGACTATTACAACATCAGCGAACATCCCGTACAAGTATTCAAGTATCCTCAGAAACAAAAACACAGAACATTCATATTCGTACACAAGAACCTAAAGGTCTTCTTATAAACATAAATAACGTAGAGACACGACAATGTTGCTTCAAGTGATATCTTATACAAGTAAATTCAAGTAGGAAGCGTGAGAACTTATGAAAATAAGTCTTACAGCTGACGGGTATTGAACCAGGTATTGCATATCTGCCACTTCCAGTCTGATACATCCGAGTTCACTGTGACAATATATAGGATGGGACAGACAACTACACCCCAAACCTTCTTAGTCGCCTCTTACATACATGCATGGGGAAACAGTGTCGATCTTCTCTGCCCCAATTCTGGGCCCCGGCAACGCAGGGAGTAAAATATATATTAATGCTTACATATTTTCTGGTTTAAATTAAAGAAAATTTTTTTTTTAATTCTGGTCACGCCAGCAAGTAATGTTTTCGATGGAATTATTTCTCTTGTAAATATCAAAACACAACAAAAAAATAAACAGAATACAACCCGCAAGATGCAGTTATTAGAAAGAGAGATTTCAATAGCATTTACTGTTCAAGTATGATATATCGGGATAGTAGCGTGAATAAAACGGCGACACAATGCATATCCGTTCTCTCAGCTACATCCTGCTGCAAATCTATTAGGTTCATTGTTCTGTTGCAGATGGTGTGAGGGTGCACACTTTTTAAAATATATTTGAGTGTATTCCAAGTCATTTAATTACGTTTTTCATTTGTTTTTCTGCACAATTTAGAGATTGGCCATTTTTTAAATATTACATTGTGACATAAATAGTTTTCAATATCTGGCAAACTTGTAGTCAATCCCGTAGATAAGGATGGAGTTGTGGTTTAGACACCCAACCCCTCCCACATATAGGAAATCAAAACAATTGATGAACCGTCTATACTTATGCTACACATCAATTGATGACGTCTATACTATTAATACACAACTGATGACAAGTATATATTGTCACTACGTAACAACTGATGACACTTTTATGCTGTTACTACACAACAGATGATACGTCTATGCTGCTACTACACATCTGATGGCACGTCCATCCTCCTACTACACAACTGATGACACGTATATACTGCCACTACACAACTGATGACGCGTCTATACTGCTACTACACAACAACTGATGACGCGTCTATACTGCTACTACACAACAACTGATGACGCGTCTATACTGCTACTACACAGCAACTGATGACGCGTCTATACTGCTACTACACAACAACTGATGACGCGTCTATACTGCTACTACACAACAACTGATGACGCGTCTATACTGCTACTACACAACAACTGATGACGCGTCTCTACTGCTACTATACAACAACTGATGTCTTATCTAGAACATGCCATTTAGTACTAGGAAGCCATCAAAGAAAATGGATACAAACTTAGACCCCGTAATGGATTTCCATAAGATCATCAAACGTTCCATAAAACTGTGATACATATATTTGTTAAAGTAACATCCCTCTCCACTTCGGCTTTACTGCTGTCTGCACTGATTCTCCTCTTTCACATATTTCAATTGGTTGACCTGCTTGAGTACTGAAACATTCATTTTGATCTTGCAAGCTAGGGGATTCTATTTCTTACAAAGTACCATCACTTCCGACATCATTTTCTACTTTTTATATTGGCGTCACTAACATGTCCAATTCTGGATGTCTTGATTAGGATCCAGCATCACTGCATAAGGGATATTCTCATAAATTTTCTGCTTGACATTCCGTTAGCTATCTATTAGTATATATGCTTAGTGTCTCAGTCAATTGTTGGTCCACAAGAAAAATAAGATTCACAATAGTATAGTTCACTTTCCTGGGATAAATATGGCACAATTGAGACGTCGTGCGTGTCTAGACATCATTGGTGTTGATGCGTATTTTGATAATCAGAAATTATTAATAATTTAGTCCTTGTATCCTTTTTGTGCAATTACGGAGTGTAAATATTATTCATTCATTCATACAATCAATCAATCAATATATCTATCTATATATCTCTAGAAACTCCAACTTTTCAAATGGCCAAAGCAACTTCAACTTTTCCGAAGACACAGGCACAAGTGAAAATGACAAAAGAGAAATAGATAATTCGATAGATCAGATATATTAGTTGGATGGATGGATATAGAGATTTATAAAAGTAGTGTTGACCCACCACCACGGGTCAGCTTTTGTAAACCATCCCCCACCCATTCCTTTTCAATAACTGAAACTATTGCAGAAACACCCCACCCCCCTTTCGTGCGTGTCTAGACATCATTGGTGTTGATGCGTATTTTGATATTCAGAAATTATTAATAATTTAGTCCTTGTATCCTTTTTGTGCAATTACGGAGAGTAAATACTATTCATTCATTCATTCAAACAATCAATCAATCAATATATCTATCAATCAATCTATCAATATATCTATCTATCTATCTATATATTGACCACAGTTGTTGTTCCAACAGTTCTTGTAGTGTCTTCATTCCTCACATGATCTCTTCTTGTTCTGTTTGCCGATTTAATGATTAATTAAAGAAAAGCGTAATAATAATTGTCGTGGTAAACAATTTATTTCTAATACTGCAAAATGTAATATTTGGGCCACTTATCTTGAATATATTCAAGAAAAGATAAAGTTATTCACTCACGTAAACACTCACAAAGACATAATAAGGAAGTTGAGGCGACTAGGTTACCAGAACCGCGACATCCACTATTTTGATGAGTATAGAGTTCTGGTATAACTAAATTGGACTAACGTCCGCGGTTGAAAGAAGCATCACCATAAGAGGTAAATTTTCAGTAACCCAACTCCAAATATTCATGAACTCATGGCCCATATTTTTTGTTAGGTCATCACTAATCCAAGACAGTATGGAAATATTCAGTAGGGCACATGTAACGTTCTGAAAGAAAATTGCATGAGACTAGGTGCAAGAACTTGGAAATGAAAAAAAAAAATAGTTTGATTTTCCCAGCTGTACCAGAAAAAAAATCACCCAAGTAACATTTCATATATTTTCCAAATAATGTAAGACAGTGATTTGTATGTGACCCACACAGATTAACACCTACTTTCCAGTAATAAGTATGACCCACACAGATTAACACCTACTTTCCAGTAATAAGTATGACCCACACAGATTAACACCTACTTTCCAGTAATAAGTATGACCCACACAGATTAACACCTACTTTCCAGTAATAAGTATGACCCACACAGATTAACACCTACTTTCCAGTAATAAGTATGACCCACACAGATTAACACCTACTTTCCAGTAATAAGTATGACCCACACAGATTAACACCTAATTTCCAGTAATAAGTATGACCCACACAGATTAACACCTACTTTCCAGTAATAAGTATGACCCACACAGATTAACACCTACTTTCCAGTAATAAGTATGACCCACACAGATTAACACCTACTTTCCAGTAATAAGTATGTCCCACACAGATTAACACCTACTTTCCAGTAATAAGTATGACCCACACAGATTAACACCTACTTTCCAGTAATAAGTATGACCCACACAGATTAACACCTACTTTCCAGTAATAAGTATGACCCACACAGATTAACACCTACTTTCCAGTAATAAGTATGACCCACACAGATTAACACCTACTTTCCAGTAATAAGTATGACCCACACAGATTAACACCTACTTTCCAGTAATAAGTATGACCCACACAGATTAACACCTACTTTCCAGTAATAAGTATGACCCACACAGATTAACACCTACTTTCCAGTAATAAGTATGACCCACACAGATTAACACCTACTTTCCAGTAATAAGTATGACCCACACAGATTAACACCTACTTTCCAGTAATAAGTATGACCCACACAGATTAACACCTACTTTCCAGTAATAAGTATGACCCACACAGATTAACACCTACTTTCCAGTAATAAGTATGACCCACACAGATTAACACCTACTTTCCAGTAATAAGTATGACCCACACAGATTAACACCTACTTTCCAGTAATAAGTATGACCCACACAGATTAACACCTACTTTCCAGTAATAAGTATGACCCACACAGATTAACACCTACTTTCCAGTAATAAGTATGACCCACACAGATTAACACCTACTTTCCAGTAATAAGTATGACCCACACAGATTAACACCTACTTTCCAGTAATAAGTATGACCCACACAGATTAACACCTAATTTCCAGTAATAAGTATGACCCACACAGATTAACACCTACTTTCCAGTAATAAGTATGACCCACACAGATTAACACCTACTTTCCAGTAATAAGTATGTCCCACACAGATTAACACCTACTTTCCAGTAATAAGTATGACCCACACAGATTAACACCTACTTTCCAGTAATAAGTATGACCCACACAGATTAACACCTACTTTCCAGTAATAAGTATGACCCACACAGATTAACACCTACTTTCCAGTAATAAGTATGACCCACACAGATTAACACCTACTTTCCAGTAATAAGTATGACCCACACAGATTAACACCTAATTTCCAGTAATAAGTATGACCCACACAGATTAACACCTACTTTCCAGTAATAAGTATGACCCACACAGATTAACACCTACTTTCCAGTAATAAGTATGACCCACACAGATTAACACCTACTTTCCAGTAATAAGTATGACCCACACAGATTAACACCTAATTTCCAGTAATAAGTATGACCCACACAGATTAACACCTACTTTCCAGTAATAAGTATGACCCACACAGATTAACACCTACTTTCCAGTAATAAGTATGACCCACACAGATTAACACCTACTTTCCAGTAATAAGTATGACCCACACGATTATGTCTGAGATCTGTATAAAGCGCAGTCCATAAATTACGTAAGCAAATTTTTGGCCCTTGTTGATCCCTCCCACCCCACAGAACAGATTGTCAAAATCAGACAATTGATGTTTTCAAATAAACAGCGTACTATCACATCTTCTGTTGCGTAACACATGAGCAGGATAATTAAAGGAGATACAAGAACACGCACGTGCTCCATACAACATGAGAACAATACAACATGAAACTAAATACATCTAAAACACAGATTATGAAGTTAAATAGAACGCCAGGGAAAGTTCAATGTATATGTGAATGGTCCAAAACTAAAACGGATCTCCGAGTTGAAATATTTAGGAAGAGTCTTTACAAAGAATGACAAACTCGATAGAGACATATACAGGATATCTGAACGTTAATTCTGAGAGTTACCAGCTGTCATCAATACTCAAGCATCCATCAATCTGCATGGCTACAAAAAGACAAATGATAACAGCATTTTATACCAACTCTGCTACCGATGTCAAACATGGCCCATGACAAAGACTCTAGTGAAAAAGATTTGTAGAAAGTTATCAATGTCACCAGAGGAGACCGATTGAGAAATTAAGATATCAGAAAAGAAATTAAAGGTTATATCAAGTCAAGACTACATCGAGATACAGCAAACCAGGTGGTTTTGTCACAGCATGAGGATGGAACCAACGTAATCAGTCCTTCGTGCATACACCAGCAGAAGATAGGCTGCAAGGCATGAGGAAGACCAAGAACTAGTAGATAGGTGGAGACAATCAAAGAAACATTAAAGAGACACGAGATGATATAGCCAACTTAATATAGCCACGATGATATAGCCATTGTACTTTGTACTAAATGGCCAAAGAAACTCCAACTTTTCCGATGACACTTAGAGGCACAAGTGAAAATGACAATAGATAGCTAGTTCAATAATTCAATAGATCAGATATATTAGTTGGATGGATGGATATAGATATTTACAAGAGTATTGTCGACCCACCATCACAGGTCAACTTCTTTTAACCATTCCTCACCCATTCCTTTTCAATAACTGAAACTATTTCAGAAACACACCCCCCCCCCCTCCCACACACACCACATCAATTGCTTGACGAAATTTATGGGGTTACCCCTAACTAGGCATCGGACGGTAGACAAATGTATCAGTGATCTGATACGAGGGCGATAACTAACAAACCTACTTACTAGACCAACTTTCCACAACAAGAAATGCGACAGACAGTAAACATAAATAAACGAACGATTTACCTATTCAATGAAAACAGATCTCTAAATTGTTTATTTTGTGTGTTTCATGAAGTCGAACAAAATATAAAAGATACGGTTGAGTTTATGAAAAGTACGACTGGATGTCTCCCATGTTATGTTATGTTATGTTCCTCCAGGGCCATAGGCGGCGCATAGGGCAGAAACCATAGGCGGCGCATAGGGCAGAAACCATAGCCTTCCATTTCTGTCTTTGTGTTGCCAGGTCTTTCAATTGTTGCGTGTTGTTTAGGTTCATTGACATGCGTTCTCTATTAATGGTTCTTCGTAGAGTTTCTCTAGGTCTCCCTCTTCTTCTTACTCCGGGTGGCACCCAATATAGTGACTGCTGGGGAATTCTTAGGATGTTCATTCTGAGAACACGGCCAATGTAAGTACAACGCCTTTGTCTAATGAAGGAAGATATATAGGTTTGTTTGCTTTCCTCTCTTATAGTAGTGTTAGATTTAAAGTCACTCCACTTAACGTTCAGAATGGTACGTAGGCATTTGTTTTCAAAGGAGTCGAGTCTCCCATACCGCGTTCTATTTGTCGATAATCTGTTGGTTATTAAAAGAATCAAAATAGTTTTTCTTAAATGGATGGTTCGTGTTATTTTAGAGAATTGTTAATTAATTGTTTTGTACTGTAGCCATGATGTCGATTGTTGTTTGTTTGCTGGAGGATTTGTTTTGTTGGATTAAGACACGTGCTTTTTAACATTAGAATGGTTTTCTTGTGGCTATACCAGGGCGTATAGTGTGTCCGAATGACCTGGGTTGTTCTGTTTGGGACTGGTTGTTTGACCCGGGGTAAATGATATAGATCTATTTTTAAAATATAGTTTCTCGTTTTCTGTATATAGTAATATCTAGGTGGTGTAGCTAATGGCATAGCTGGTGGTGTAGCTAATGGCAAAGCTGGTGTTGTAGATGGTGATATAGCTTGTGTTTAAGCTAGTTTTTTTTGTTGGTGTTGTAATTGGTGGTGTAGAAGCTGGCATTGTACTTCGTGTTTTAGATGCTGTTGTAATTGGTGTTGTAGCTGATTATATAGCTGCTGGTGTAGTTGGTGCATTATGATATGGTTGGTGTTCCTGTGGTACTTCGCATTGCTGTTGATGAAATTTGTGTTATTGTTTATATTGTGTTGTTTCATTACTGTTGTTGTAGTTGTTATTACTGTTGTTATAGTTACAGCTAGCATTGTTTCTGTTGTAGTTAGTATTACTGTATCTGATATTGTTAATGTTGTAGTTAGTATTATTGTAGCCGACGTTGTTACTGTTGTAGTTAGTATTATTTTAGCTGACGTTGTAACTGTTGTAATTAATACTATTGTAGCAGACGGTGTTATGTTGTAGTTAGTATTAGTGTAGCAGATGTTGTTACTGTTGTAGTTAGTATTATTGTAGCTGACGGTGTTACTGTTGTAGTTAGTATTATTGTGGTTGACATTATTACTGTTGTACTACAGCCTGGTAACCCGCAGGAATTTGAGAACGAGCGCAAAAGAAGAAATCGTATTTAGCTTTCTGCTTTCATTACCTCATACCATGTGTCTTCGACTTTCAGAATCCTTTACATAAACAAAACCTGAGTTTCTCGGTCACTATCACGGCACGGAACTGCTTCCTACATACATAAAGATATATAGTGCAATTTCGTTATAACAACTTGCTTCATGCCGATGGAATCTGTATGTAATAACAGAAATTCTGTATATACAATACATGAAATAAATAATAAAGATAATTGGGGATTTTGAAGTGCTAATAAATAGGGAAATTTGTTATAAATGTATGCGCTATAACAGGATTCCACTGCATTAGCCAATATCTCGAGAGCTCTTTAAGAATAATTACCAAAGACTTCATTATCTGCAACATGAATCTAGAATACACAAGGGACACACCGGATCTTACTCAGATACAAAAGTCGTGATGTTTTTAGACATCAAGGTTTTTCTAGCATTCAAACACGCAATGTTGATCTTAAAATACTCTCGTTAGAATTACCGTTCACGGAAGAAGAAAATTCCCACTTAATTTACAGAAATCTTCGAAATTACTCATTTTGCTGTGTCTAAATCCCTGTACTCTGTGAGATTTACCAGGAAGAGACCACACGACCATATCAAATATATTGACCATCTTCTAGCGAAACAGAGACTTATTCCTGTAGACATAATATCATCGACATATAGACACAATACCACCAAACTTAACCTGCTGTCTTTTTTCTCCACTGTCTAGTCTCTACTTTTCAAAATATTTCACTTACATTGTCCAACCATATCCTTTTTTCTAGTTCAGTACATACATTATCCAATCATCTTTTTTCTTTGTAGTTCTGAGCGTCCATTCTCCGACCATCTTCTTCCTTGTAGTTCTGCACGTGCATTGTCCAACTATCTTCGTCTTTGTAGCTTTGCAGGTACATTGTCCATACACCTTCTTCCTTGCAGTTCTGCAGGTACATTGTCCATACACCTTCTTCCTTGCAGTTCTGCAGGTACATTGTCCATACACCTTCTTCCTTGCAGTTCTGCAGGTACATTGTCCATACACCTTCTTCCTTGCAGTTCTGCAGGTACATTGTCCATACACCTTCTTCCTTGCAGTTCTGCAGGTACATTGTCCATACACCTTCTTCCTTGCAGTTCTGCAAGTACATTGTCCATACACCTTCTTCCTTGCAGTTCTGCAGGTACATTGTCCATACACCTTCTTCCTTGCAGTTCTGCAGGTACATTGTCCATACACCTTCTTCCTTGCAGTTCTGCAAGTACATTGTCCATACACCTTCTTCCTTGTAGTACTGCAAGTACATTGTCCATACACCTTCTTCCTTGCAGTTCTGCAGGTACATTGTCCAACCATCTTCTTCCTTGTAGTACTGCACGTACATTGTCCATACACCTTCTTCCTTGTAGTACTGCACGTACATTGTCCAACCATCTTCTTCCTTGTAGTACTGCACGCACATTGTCTATACCTCTTCTTCTTTGTAGTTAAGCATGTATATTGTCCTTGCATCTTCTTATTGGTAGTTCTTGTCAGAGTTAAGAATTTCTTTCCTTTATCCTCATACTTCTTACTTGAGTTTATCTTTATAAGCTATTATTTGAAGCAACATTGTTCTATGTTATTTGTGTTTACAAGTAGGTCTATCGATGCTTGTATACAAATATGGATGGTCTATGTTTATACGGTGAGTTCGTGGGTGTTGTAATAATCCTTGTCTCAATTGGTCCGTTCTCAGTGGTTTGAATGCACAGGTAGTCTTGACGAGATCACATCCCCCGGTTAGTCAAGTATTGAAGACCTTTTCACATGAATTCCAAGGCGATTCGGTGCCGCTAGAACCGAATTTCATTTAACTTTAATTAGCCTCCTACTTTAATTGTGGCTCTCAACAATACAGGCCTCCTAGCTGAATTAATATGGACCAAGTTCGTTAGATTTTGTGCTTATTGTTTGCATTTTAGTTGTATACTATTTATATACTAGGAACTGCATGCCAAAAATAGTCAAAGCAATTCCAAGTATATACCGGTAACTAACAAGTATAAAAGTAACTAACTAAAATGCAAACAATAATGCCCCGATCGAGGCCAGCACCGTGCAGTGGTGATGGGGCTTAGTTCAGCCATCAGGTGCTGGAAACTAAGACTGGTCGGGCAGTCCCACTCGAGCAGGACCATAGTCCGGCCCAAGTAAGCACAGTGCTGAAGACGGAGGCATCCAGCCAAAAGGCGCACAGATAATCAGGATGCCACGCACAAAACACAATGGAAACATGTCTGTATTTATAAATAGTTATGGTGCCTGCCCTGTGGCGGACGTTCAGGCAGGGACGGTGCCGGGCCCTATACCTCGAAAGGGCCCAACCTCTGTTACTAGAAGTCCTTCTCAATTGCCCCGAGGAGCCAGGAGGCAAGGGAATAGAGCTACTGGCCAAACAAACAAACGACCAATAAAAATAATGCACAGGAATGCTGAGTGTGTCAAAAGTAAAAGAGATGGATACAGCAAAAAATTGGAACTTCAGAGGCTTCAAAATCAGAGGCTACCAGTGCTACCGGTCTGACAGAAAGGACAGGCGAAAGGGTGGAATTCTGACACTTGTTAAAAACAATATCAGCGCATGTCAGCTGGAAGTATATATGGAAGGGGCAGAACACTAGATGCTCCACCTAAAAACAGACAGTACAGAATTCCATCTCCTGAACTACTACTGCCCAAATGATAAATCATTGGCACTAGACACAATTCCAGACAAAGAGAGACAAACAATAATCAAAACACATAACGAACTGGACCCAACTTAATTTAGCGAACAGGTCTTCTACTGAAGTCCGGCCATGCTTGAATTGACTTCGTAGTTCTGCTCGTATGTTGTCCACTCATCGTCTTCTTGGTCTACGTCTCCATCTTGTACTTCGTACAGATCGTATCTATCCTTCTAGTATCCTTCATTATCTCTACATATCCACGTATCTATCATTCTAGTATCCTTCATTATCTCTACATATCCACGTATCTATCATTCTAGTATCCTTCATTATCTCTACATATCCACGTATCTATCATTCTAGTATCCTTCATTATTTCTACATATCCACTTATCTTTAATTCTAGTATCTTTCATTAAAAAACTCAACTATAAAACATCTTGCACCAGAAAGAGATTAGTACCTGCTGGATACAGGAAACCCTTCTCAACGAAAAAATAACCTTCAATATACGAGAGTACAAATGTTATAGAGTTAACAGAAAAGATTGATGGAAAGGCGGCATATTAAAGCTGGTCAAGAATAAAATCAATGACATAGAAACCAAAGCACACAAGGAAGTTGCTGAATACATATAATCCATATAAAAACAGCTACCTTGAACTACACATACTAAACTTCTAATGCCCAAATGACATCCCATTAAACTAGTACTAACATCCCTAACAAACACTTCCTGGCAGTGAGAGACTTTAACAGCCACCCCCAAAGCTGGGGATAGAACAATTTAGATGGAAGGGGAGAATAGATAGAAAGTTGGCAAGAAGATAACAACCTAATCCTCCTGCATAATCCACATGATCCATCAATTTTCTACTCAAGAAGATGGCATAGCACCTCGACCTCAGACCTGGCATTCTGCACCTCAGAGCTGGCTGGAATAATGGAAAGAACAATAGGCGAACAACTCCGTGGCAGTGATCATCGCCAGCCATCACCCAAGTGAACAAAACAATAATTACAAGACCAACTCAGCCAAGATGGAACTACAAGAAAGCAAATTGGCACATATATAAACACAGAGCAAACTTATTTACAAAAAAATATACAAATAACAGGCAGAGACATCAACACAATTATCATGGAGTTTAATATGCAGCTAAGGAGACAATACCAAGAAGAGCGAGGAAGAATTATGTACCATATTGGACCAATACACTCCAAAAACTGCAGGAAAAACTGGTTAAAGTACGAAATATGGCAGAGACGCAACCATCCCAACAGAACCACGTCGCTCTACAAAAGATCAAAGCAAAGTTCACTAAAGTAAACATAGAAACACAGATAAAAAGCTGAAGGAAAAAAAATTTAAAAAGGATGGCAGAAAACTGGAAACTAACCAAGTAAATAAATGATTATAGCAACTCCCAGCGACACATAAAATTACACTGGAGGATTCAGTTATACTCTACTCTGGCAAACAGGCAGCAGACACGCTTGCAGAATCCTACAGAAAAGAAAGCACCATCAATCCATGTAGACAACGAAATATTCGTCAAGAAATAAACAATAAGAACAACACAAACTGTTCACATGGCATGCTTACTGAACGCCTAAATGTTGGTGATGACCTGTACAAATAGTATCGTCTAGAACAACCATTTACATCTCGTGCAGCCCCAATTTTTTCTCTCTCACTGATAAGGACCCCCTACAAATCGAATCGATCCATGGGGGTCCATATAGACCAAGTTGGAAATCTGTGCTGTAGACAGTCATCATCCATCTCTGTTTCGCCATTATTTTGCGTTTCTCGATATTAGTGACCTGACAAAAATTTGTCGAAAAAGACAACAACGACTATACTTTCAAAAAAATAACGTCGTCACGCACCTTCCACGACTATTAATTTACTATTCTAAAATCGAGAACGAAAAGAGAAAACATTAGGTGAACAAGTTGAGTTGTCCATCCATTAATGTTTGCTAGCTATTTGATTATGTCTCTCTTCAATCAAATGAATGAAATTACTTAGTTTTGAACTGATTTCTAAGTCTAATCGAAATAGAGATGTCTGGAATATTTCCAAATTTCAAGTATCCCATTATCCTTTATCACGAATGTTCTGTCTTTATGCACGAGATATCAATGAAATGAAAGCTTTCAATTATATTTCATAGTGAATAGATTATATTTTAATGGACTAGAAAATCAATGATATTCTAACAATGTTAGCCACGAAAAGATAGGAATGTCCAGGATGATGATGTGCGATACGGGTGTTTTAACAGTTTCCTGGCCGTATTGAAGATATGCGGTCTCACAGAATGATATTGAAAACAATGCAGCCATAAGAATTGTGTAACATTGAAAGCCATTCAGCCATACAGCCTGTGGTATTGAAAGACATAAGTACAGCCAAAGGTATTGTGTGATATTTAAAGCCATACAAACGTGTGTGATCTTGAAAGCCATGCAGTTATAAGAACTGTGCGATATTGAAAGCCATGATGCCATACAAACTGCCTGATATTTAAAGCAATGCAGCAATACATAGTATGTGATAATGAAATCCATGCAGCCATACAATATGTGTGATATTGAAAGCGATGCAGTAATAACGATTGTATGATATGAAAGCGATGTAGCCATAGCGATTGTATGATATTGAAAGCGATGTAGCCATAGAGATTTATGATATTGAAAGCGATGTAGCCATAGAGATTGTATGATATTGAAAGCGATGTAGCCACAGAGATTGTATGATATTGAAAGCGATGTAGCCATAGAGATTGTATGATATTGAAAGCGATATAGCTATAAAGATTGTATGATATTGAAAGCGATGTAGCCATAGAGATTGTATGATATTGAAAGCCATGTAGCCATACAGTGTATATTGAAAGCGATGTAGCCATAGAGATTGTATGATATTGAAAGCCATGTAGCCATACAGTGTGATATTGAAAGCGATGTAGCCATAGAGATTGTATGATATTGAATGCGATGCAGTAATAACGATTGTATGATATTGAAAGCGATGTAGCCATAGAGATTGTATGATATTGAAAGCCATGTAGCCATAGAGATTGTATGATATTGAAAGCCATATAGCCATAGAGATTGTATGATATTGAAAGCCATGTAGCCATAGAGATTGTATGATATTGAAAGCGATTTAGCCATAGAGATTGTATGATATTAAAAGCGATGCAGTAATAACGATTGTATGATATTGAAAGCTATGTTTCTTCTTCTTCTTCTGCGATCAGTTTCCTATGCTCATAAGTCTATACAGGAAGGTGGGCCGCCTCCATGAATTCAGTCGTCAGCAGGAGGTCCTCACGGTTGCCCCACAGCTTCACCTTCAGATCTGTCTCTTGAGGCCATATTTTGGTTCTCACGTCATCAAAGAGTGGGCATGTCTGCAGAATATGTTCTGGAGTCTGGGGGCCCTTTTGACATGGGCATTGGTCAGTTTGGGCAGCCTTAATTTTGTGGAGATGTGCTTGTAGTCTGCAGTGTCCTGTGCGAAGTCTAAAAATTGTGGTTTGTTGTGACCTGTTTAGCTTTAGAATAGGGTCCTGTGGAAAGTTACTGCCTGTTCTCTGACTCCATGTATGTTTGTATATTCCTTTGATGAGGGTTTTTGCTTCAGTCAGTGATATTCTGTGGTGGAATTGTTCCTTTTTTGCACCTGCTTTTGCCAGTCTGTCAGCTCCTTCATTTCCTGCTATTCCACAGTGTGCAGGGATCCACTGCAGCACAACTTTATTGTTGGCAGATAGTTGATTTAGAAGTTCTACAGTTGTTTTTGTTAGAAGATCTTTAGGTTCCTTTTGGATGGTTTGGAGTACTGACATGCAGTCACACAAGAAGACTATGTTAGCTCCTTTGAGCCTCCGTTCCTCTAGAGCCTTTGATGCTTCCAAGATTGCTTGTAGCTCTGCCCTGTAATTTGTTGATAATTTGCCAGTAGCAATTGAGAGTTCTAGTTTTGGGGTGTTTGGTATGAGTATTAGTATCCCAGCTCCTCCTTTCTTTACTGCACCCTCTGATGATCCATCTGTGAAGACATGAATCCATTGTGAGGTAGGGTATTGGGTGTCTAGGTGATCAAGTGTTTTTGCCTTAAGGGCAGTAGGGGTTTCCATAGTTTTGCTCTCAATGCCTGGTATTGTAAGTTTTGCTGTATATATGGGTGAAGTGTTTGTGATGTTGCAATATGCTTCTAGCTGTTCCCATTCATCCGGATTGTTGCTGGTTACTTCTTTATTGGCTTTCATAAGTTTTTTTGATAGGTGATTGAAGCTTGGTCTTTTCAGTCTGTTTTTTGTTAGTTCTTTTGTTTTTTCATGCATAGGGTGATGTTTCAGACGTCTAAATTTTTCTGTCATTATTGTGATTTTCTCATCCCTGCGGTCTGTTAGGTTTTGTAATCCTGCTGTTGCTTCCATTGATGTTATAGGTGTGCTCCGTAGTCCTCCTGTTATGATTCGGAGACCTGCATTTTGAATTTTGTCCAGCTTTTGAAGATTGGTGTTTGCTGCTGTTGCATATGTGGTCAATCCATATTCCAGAGTTGGACGAATGTGACCTACATAGACTTGTCTTATGGTTTTTATGTTGGCTCCCCAATCTGTCCCAGATAGTTTTTTCATTATTTGTAGTCTGCGTGTGGCTTTATTTTCTGTCTCTTCAATGTGTGATCCCCAAGTAAGTCTTTTGTCAAATTTTAGCCCCAGGTAGACTGGGGTGTTTTCTTTTGGGAGTGGGGTATTGTCTAGAGTGAGAGTATAATTTTCAGGCTTTGTGGAGAGGGTGAAAAGTGTAGTGACGGTCTTACTTTTGTTTATTTGAACACCCCAGGTTTTTGCCCACTCTTCAACTTTGTTTATTGCCTCCTGCATTCTAACTTTTGCAACTCCAATGTATTCTGATTGGGTCCAGATAGCAAGATCATCTGCATGAAGAGCTCTATGTACATATGGTGTGAATAGTTTTGGCAGATCGTCTATAAAAACTATAAAGAGTGTGGGGGACAGAATTCCTCCCTGTGGGACACCTTCTGTTATGTTGACCATTTTACTTTTCATTCCCTGGAGTTTGACTCTTGCATGTCTGCCTCGTAGGAAGCTTTTTATCCACTGAAACATTTTGCCTCTGATTCCTTTCTGGGCAAGTTTTAGCAATAGCCCCTCTTTCCAGACTTTGTCAAAGGCCTTTGTGAGGTCAAAGAAGGTGGCTAGGAGTTTTGATTTTTTCTGGAAAGCATCTTCTATTTCCTGGGCAAGGTATGTTGTTTGGTCCTCAGTGCATCTGTGTTTTCTGAAGCCTGATTGGCAGTCATCTAGAAGATTGTTTTCCTCCAGGTAGTTTAAGAGTCTGTTATTCACCATTTTTTCCATGACCTTTCCTAAACAACTAAGTAGACTGATAGGGCGGTAACTTGTTTTGTTGGTTTTTGGCTTTCCTTTCTTGGCAATTGGAATTATTTCTGCCTCTTTCCATTCTTCTGGGAAGATCCCTTGCGCCCATGATTCATTAAAAAGGTCTAGAATTCTGCTTCTACCCACAGGACCTAGGTGTTGGAGCATTTCATTTGTGATTCCATCGGGTCCAGGGGCTTTCTTCTTTTTTAGATTTTGAATTGCCATGTTAAGTTCTGATTTGTGAAAAGGTGAGGTCATTGTGCCTGGGCAAGGTTGATGTTTATTTACAAGGTTTTTTTGTCTCTCGTCTTACTTCAGCAGTTCTTGTTCTAGTTATCTTAATTTTGCTTTCTTCAGCATAGGAGTCTGCTAGAATATTTGCAGCTTGTGTGCCAGTGTAGGACTTCCCCTTGTCTTCTATGATGATACTACTTTGGGGGTTGTTTTCTTCATTGAGACACTTGATAAGTTTCCACATTTTTGTTGAGTCTTTTTCCATGTTGAGTGTTGCTGTTTTTTCTTTCCAGCTGGATCTAATGCTGTTTAGCTTTTCTCTCCTGAAAATTGCTTGCAGTCTATTGTGTTCAATGATATTGGTTTCTGTTGGTCTAGTTTCCATCTTGGATCTTGCAGCAGAGGCTTCATCATGCATAGCCCGGAGTTTTTTGTTCCAGAAGGGTTTGTAGTTTTGTCTTCTTCCTCTAGGTATACTGTTGTTGGCAGCTTCCAGGATTATTCCTGTTATTAATTTTGCATCTTTCCGTATATTTCTTGCTGTAAGATGTGTTAGTAGTTTTTCCTCTGTAAGGCGTTGGTAAGTGTCCCAGTTAGCCTTTTTGTAGTTCCAGCTAGCGATTTTGTGTTGTTGCTTTTCTGTCTTGTGGTTCCCTTTTATTGTTAATATTACGGGCTTGTGGTCACTCCCACCAAGCTGTTGTGCCACTACTCTTTCTGTCACACGTTGGATGTCCTCTGTTGCAATGGCCAGATCTGGAGTGCTCTGAGATTTCCATCGTCTGGAGTAAAAGGTTGGCTCTGATAGATGTTCATTTAGAAGGATTAGCCTATTTTCTATCATCCAGTCTTCTATTTCTTCTCCTCTCAAGTCCATAGTTGGGTAACCCCAGCTTGGGGAATGACTGTTGAAATCTCCAACTATAATATGATTTGATGATGTGAGAGGTATTGTCCTGAGGTGTAATTTTTTGTTGTTTGGGCAGTAGAAATTTGTGATAATCAGTGGTTTTGGGGTTGTATGTAATTTGATGGTGAGATGTTCTGAGTCCTCTGGGTTACGTGCGATTTCTGTAGTAGGTATGTTATTTCGTACCATTGTGATGATCCCTCCTTTGTGGCCTAATCTATCTAATCTGAAGCATTCAAAGCCTCTGATGGAGAATCTGTTGCTGTCATTAAAATGTGTCTCCTGAATGCACAAGACATCAATCTTTTGCTTTTGAAGGAAATTCTGCAGTTCTAATTTCTTCTTAGCCACACCCTCACTGTTCCACTGCATAATTTTGATTGTGTTTTTGTTGTCATGATTGGTTTGGCCGGTTGCTCTACTCTGTTTAATCCCGGGTCCCCGATACACAGAGTCATCATCAGTAGCTTTTGGTGGACCCATTCGAGGCTGGGGGTCCGGAGCTCCTCCTGCCTGGCGATGAACCACAGGGGCAGCCCCACTTCGTGTAATAAATCCGAGCATAATCATTAACTGTATAATGCGTACATGTCCCATTTCCATTGCTGGGTACCCACGCCTATTCAGGCTGACATGTTCCGTCTTCGGTGAGGGAAGTTATGGAGTCTTCCTATCCATGTTCTTGGACATCCTAGCACTGCCCGCAAGACATCGGAGGTTTGTGGAGTGGCCTTCTCCTATTTTACTGTCAGGGTTGTCTCCCATAGCCTTTCCATCTCCCGATGGTGACTGCAAGGCAGCAATTTTTGGGAAAAAAAAAAAAAAATCCCCCCCACCTTCCCCAACGCACTCCTGGCATGGAGTACATTACTCCACGCCAGCAGCGTGAGCTTATAGCGGCTCATACTCGCTTGAAGCTGCCCGTCACTGGACACATGGGGTATTTCAGTGGGGATATCAGCACCGACTGATATCCCGCCCCGTCCTGGTAGGCAACAGCACCGGTTTGGTCCGCGGCTGCTTCATTGCAGCAAACACTCCATATATGGACATTTATGGAGTGCCCTCCACCATCCGCCACCTGTGGACGCGCCTGGTAGGGGTCGGTAGCCCCCCCCCCCAGGGAAAGCTATGTAGCCATAGAGATTGTATGATATTGAAACCCATGTAGCCATAGAGATTGTATGATATTGAAAGCCATGTAGCCATACAGTGTGATATTGAAAGCGATGTAGCCATAGAGATTGTATGATATTGAAAGCGATGCAGTAATAACGATTGTATGATATTGAAAGCGATAAAGCCATAGAGATTGTATGATATTGAAAGCGATGTAGCCATATAGATTGTATGATATTGAAAGCCATGTAGCCATAGAGATTGTATGATATTGAAAGCGATGTAGCCATAAAAACTGTGTGATATTGAAAGCCATGCAGCCATAATGACTCTATGTTACTGATAGCCATGCAGTAATAAAAATTAGATACTGAAAGTCATGCAGCCATAAAACATGTGATACTTAAAACCATGCAAACTGTGTGCTACTGAAAGTCATGCAGCCATTAGGATTGTGTGATATTGAAAACCATGCAGCCATAAGGATTGTGTGATATTGAAAGCATTGCAGCCATAAGGACTTGTGATACTGAAAGCTATGCAGTCATAAGGACTGTATAGTTAGTCGTCACATCATCATTATGACACTATAAACACTATAATAGGTGCCCCCGATCAAATGTTCAGCATGTGACAACTATTCCGACTCTGTGTTGCTTGATAACTCTTCTTATGTACAAACGTGACCTGGTTCAAATCCGATCTACTGTCTTCTAATTTGTGTTCTGTAAATAAACATTAGTGTACCCTCCATCCACTAGAGTTTTCTATAAGGTAGATCCAGGAAAAGGGTAATAAAGTTTTGCTGATGCTAGATAACACACATAATGACACACACAAATCGACGTTTCGACCAAAAGCCCTTTATCAAGACAGACAATTGAAACACAATTAAAACATGTAACAGAAAGCGAACAGTAATAACATTGACGGTCACACTGATATGAGTATTATACCGATCCATAATACTCATATCAATGTGACCATCGATGTTATTACTGTTCGCGATCTGTTACATGTTTTAATTGTGTTTCAATTGTCTGTCTTGATAAAGGGCTTTTGGTCGAAACGTCGATTTGTGTGTGTCATTATGTGTGTTATCTAGCATCAGCAAAACTGTATTACCTTTTTCCTGGATCTACCTGTTGGATTTCAGTTTTGCGCAGTAAGTATAATTTTTCGAGTTTTCTATAATGTATTTTATCTATACATTGGAATCCCGTAATAACAATTTGGTCCGGACCAACAAAATATTATTGTAATAACTGAAAGGTGCTATATACAGCACAAACAATATAGAATAAACGTAATTTGGGAGTTTCAAAAGTATTATTATAACGGGAAATTTGTTATAAAAGAATGCGTTATAAGAGGATTCCACTGTACTTGTGTTAACTCGTGAAACTGATTATACCAACCTCCACCATCACTATGAGTTCTCTAGAATATATTTTAGCTATACTTGTAAAAACCGGTCAAATTGATCGTGCCAACCTTGATACAACTTCTACAAGTTTTGTTAGAATACATCGCCCGTGTGTTGCCGGGGCCCGAAAGGGGAGCAAAGAATAGCAACACTTTACCTTCCACGCATGTCGTAAAAGGCGACTAAGGAGGTTATGGGATGAAGTTGGCTGTCCCATCACATATAGGGTCAGTGACCCAAAGCCGTGCTGAAGTCGGATGTGTCAGGCCAAAAGGCGCAGATACCGCAGCAATGCTGTAAACCATGACACAACGCATTCCGTTCTCCGGACTACATCCTGCTAATCTGCAGGTGTTTGAGAACGAACGCAGAAGTTAGAATACACCACCGAAGACGGATGTGTCGAGTCATTAGCGCAAATTAACGGCGACACGGCGCATTTCCACTTAAATGAATACAAATGTATGGTGCTATAGAACAAGCTTCTAGTTTTATTGAATTTTTTAGTCTAGCCTCGGTTAACTTCGGCGATTCTAACCAAATGATCCAATGGGCTATTTATGTCCTACGGGCCAGAACCCCCCCCCCCCCCCACCCCCTGCTGTAAGGTCTTCCATTTGGATGTCAGAAGGAAGTATGGATTAATAATATTAAAGACTGGATACGATTACCATTCGTCAAAATTGAACAAGGAACTGAGAACAGGAAAGCACGTCGAAATCTGTATTGTGATGTTCCCACAGTGGCACCCCTGTGACCCTGAAGGGTTATGGGTTTGATGATGATGTAAGAGATCTCTCATGATTGTTTACAAACAATGTCTACCTTGTTTTGGCATATCTCGTAGCATATCCTTGTATCTATAGATCTGTGGATCAATACAACTAGATGTCCATCATGGCCGGGCTCGGGTAGAAGACTTGTTCTCATAATTAAGTTCGACTCAGTTCGTTACGTTTTTATTATTATTTGAATATTTTAATTGGTTATTATTTATATACTTGTAATCGCCTTGGCTATTTTTTAGCGTGCGATTCCAACAACAATATGTCATCTCTCAGTTTCACTTCATTCCTGATTGGTATGTCTCTCGTCGGAGGTCAAACTGCCCAGATTTTTTTTCAAACACGGGACAAAATGTCGGATAATGAGATACTACTGCTAACATATTTAGTTTCTCATCTGATGAAGATGAGCTATCATTACACGAGGCGATAGAGAGGAGGAAGAAATAAAGAGAGCGAAACGAGAGAGCAAAATAAATGGTTGAGAGTGTGGCGAAAAACTGAGTGTAGGGTAAGATTTGCTTCTTCGTCTGGGTTCGTTCTCAAACTCCTGCAGATTTCAGGATGTAGTCTAGAGAACAGAATATTTTGTAGCGCTACAGCGATAACTGAGCCTTACTTATTCAACATAATTCTGATACAATCAACATTTCTAGCATATCCTATACACACTATGTACACATCCATCCAATATTTTTTGGATGTTGTTATTTTCTTGGCAGTATTTACGTTCAGTAGCTTGCAATTGCTTTTTGAACGGCTGGGATGCACCTGAGGCAGGTTTCGAACTCGGTACCCTGGCCGTCACAGATTCGCTCTGTACCACGTCGCCACAGAGCCGGACAACCAAACCCATTTCAAAAACTACTTTAGTAACCTATTACGACACGCACGGCAGTTCGCCAATTAAGACACGGACATCCCAGCAATTCACTAACTTACTTTAGCAATACATTGGCAACCAGCAAGACAGGGACGTACCCAAGCAACACATTGATTTACACCAGCAAGAAAAGGACTTACCCCAGCAATACACTGACGCACACAAGCGATACACTGACGCACCCCCAGCAATAAATTGACTTACACCAGCAATACACTGACTTACACCAGCAATACACTGACTTACACCAGCAATGCACTGACATACCCCAACAATACACTGACATACCCCAGCAATACACTGACATACCCAAGCAATACACTGACATACCCCAGCAATAGATTGACTTACACCAGCAATACACCGACATACCCCAGCAATAGATTGACTTACACCAGCAATACACTGACATACCCCAGCAATACACTGACATACCCAAGCAATACACTGACATACCCCAGCAATACACTGACATACCCCAGAAATAGTTGACTTACACCAGCAATACACTGACATACCCCAGCAATAGATTGACTTACACCAGCAATACACTGACATACCCCAGCAATAGATAGACTTACCCCAGCAATAGATTGACTTACACCAGCAATACACTGACATACCCCAGCAATACACTGACATATCCCAGAAATGCACTGTCATACCCCAGCAATACATTGACATACCCCAGCAATACACTGACGTACCCCACCAATACATTGACTTACAGTATAATTCCTACTCATTCGAGCTATATCGTACTCATGTAATAATTTATTGCTAAATCTGGTTATATACTTCGCACTTAGAACCACTTTTATCAGAGCTAAGATCATGGATGGATGGATGGATGGATGGATGGATGGATGGATGGATGGATGGCTGGTTGGATGGATGGTTGGATGAATCGACGGATGGATGGATTGATAGATTGATGGATGGAAAGTAGACAGGCGGGTGAGCAGAGCGAGATGGATAGATGGATGATAGACGGCCGGACCGACGGACCGAGCAGACAGGCGATCAGATGGGCAAAATTATGGATGGATGGATCGCTGGTTGGATACATACATATTGTATATACTACTTCATTGTACCAGTCTTCTATAAGTATTCTTCCTCGATGTCTACCTTCCACCAAATGCGCCAATCAAATACCCATTTCTTCTTCTTCACCGTTCTTCAGTCAGATATCAGGTTACAGCACCAATAGCTTCAATGAATTGTATGATTCCCTTCAGGTCATCCATGGACCCCCTCAAGTCTGGAAGCAGTGCTGCCTCAGTAGGCCATATTTTCACCCTCTAATACCCATTTATACAGCTGGGTAGAGTGAGAAGTATCTGCCCCGGGAAGTTGAGCACATTACCTTTGGATAACAAACCAGTGGGCTTGAATGTGAGTTGAACTAAATATCTAAATATCCCACTATCTATACCTTACCCAAGAAAAGAAGAAAATGACTTATTACACTTTAACTTTTCCTTCTAATGACATGAACCAAATACGAATACACTTGTACGAGCCGACAAGAGTAATACGCGCAATTCTGCATTATTCCTGTCGATGTTAACCGATATTTATATTTCCGAACATTTTATCATTTTTCTGTAAAGTGTTTATAATGTAATTGTTGACGGTTTCCTTGGCGAATGAAGTGGTCAGGTCAACGTAGTTTCAGCCAGACAAATCGATATAAGGACTAGAAACACATCAAAATTAATGAGTACTTCCTTCGAAATTGTAGTGTTAACTACGGCACATAGGGCAAATACCAGCGGTCTTTATTTCGAACCACGCCATGCTTCTGTGTTTAGAACATCGGTGGGAAAAAGACGGCCCGTGGATCAAATCCGGCCTGCCAAGCTATTTTCCTTGGCCCGCCAGACTAATCTTATCATGTAATATATTCTTTCCATGACGTGGTCTTCCTTAAGGATTCTCTGAACACTCCGCGATTCTGGGCGAGTTGACCTGCCGCAGCTACAGGCATGTTTAAGCAATATGCTATATAACCGCATCTTCATCGTCTTCGGCGCCCTCTTCCCCTGTTGCCATTAATTCTGCTTTCAGCTATTAATCTTTCTATGCTGTTATGTCTCTTTATAAGACCACAGAAACTCAGCTTTCTTGTTATAATGTTGTTAAGGAACCAGCCCTCTTCGACCTTAATTGATCTTAACACTTCTTGATTTGTCTCTTTAGCTGTCCATGGTATACGTAAAATTCTTCTGTAGCATCTCATTTCGAAAGCAGCGATTCTCTTTGCTTTTGTTTCATGCAATGTTCATTCTTCACAACCGTACATTGCCACTGGAAATATGCAGGTTCTGATCATACATAGCTTGACTTTGCTGTTGGTACCTTGCCAACGATTTTTCATTTACAGGCTAATCTACAAGTATTATATCCGCTAACACTAGATCTCGGAAAAACTAATTGAGGTGCATAAGACTAAAATAAATAAAATTTTATGTCGCCATACCACATGAAAATCGCTCAATTCGGCCCGCCGGCCCAAACAAGGTTGCCCATTAATTATCTGGACCCTTACGAATTCTTAAATAGTTATTTTATAAATATTCTCTCTTTGTCTTCTCTTTCCTATGCTATCTGGTCCGTTGCCGGTACCAATTTAGATACTTAAAGTGGTAGCTTATTCATTATACGTGCATGCCTAATACAATTCCATGCTGAAACAGAGAACTAAAAGCAAAGCTAGCTTAGCGAATTCTATCATTTACGCCACTTATAACGGCAACACATATCTGACTTTTTAAGCACGTACCGTATTTCATCGGAGCAAAATTAGTTTCCTCAATCAATCAAAACCACACGCTCAAAATTACGCAGACGGAAACTGGCAGGATAGGCGTGAGACTAGATATCCGATGGGAGCTAGAGGAATGATTGGATAGATGACTAGTTTTGGCATAAATCGAGAAGTCACAATTTAGTTCAACTAAATTGTCACAAATCATGTAACGCTGCAAAACTCAGATTTGTAGTTTAACATTGCTAAACTTGCACAATTTGTTTACATCACTAAACATACTGTGTGTTTACATCGCTAAAATGCAAAGTTTGTTTACATAGCTAAAATTGCAAAGTGCGTTTACATCGCTAAACTTGCAAAGTATGTTTACATAGCTAAACTTACAGAGTGTTTACATCTCTAAACTTGCAAAGTTTGTTTACATCGCTAAACTTGCAGAGTGTGTTTACATCGCTAAATTTGCAAAGTGTGTTTACATCGCTAAACTTGCAAAGTTTGTTTACATAGCTAAATTTGCAAAGTGTGTTTACATCGCTAAATTTGCAAAGTGTGTTTACATCGCTAAACTTGCAAAGTTTGTTTACATAGCTAAACTTGCAAAGTGTGTTTACATAGCTAAACTTTCAAAGTGTATTTACATCGCTAAACTTGCAAAGTGTGTTTACATCGCTAAACTTGCAAAGTGTGTTTACATAGCTAAACTTTCAAAGTGTGTTTACATCGCTAAACTTTCAAAGTGTATTTACATCGCTAAACTTGCAAAGTGTGTTTACAACGCTAAACATACAGTGTGTTTACATCTCTAAACTTGCAGAGTTTGTTTACATCGCTAAACTTCAAACTTTGTTTACATTGTTGAACACGCAAAGTTTGTTTCATTGCTAAACCTGCTGATCCTGCATACATGGTTAAGAGTCGACGTTGTTAGTGACTTCATAACTAGTCTTTTCGTATCTATGATGTCCGTGCATAAATTCCACAACAATAATGGCAGATGTCGAAACAATAAACGATTTGTACAAAATATGTAGAAGAAATGTTGACGAAATTGAAATATCGCATAAATTAGATTTTTTTTTTTAAACCCACACATTTAGATTATAATGTGAAAATACATTATATGTAACCAATAAAGTAGACATGAGAATACATTTATGCTAATCCATATATGGACACCTATGTGAAAATAGATTCATTTTAACTCATGGGCCTATAGGAAGACATATAAAAATACATTAATTTTAACCTATAATAGGGAGACATAAAAATACATTAATTTTAATCCATAATAGGGAGACATAAAAATACATTAATTTTAATCCATAATAGGGAGACATAAAAATACATTAATTTTAATCCATAATAGGGAGACATAAAAATACATTAATTTTAATCCATATGGGGAGTCGTGAAAATACATTAATTGTAATACATACAGGGAGACTTACATGAAAATAACTAACTCAATTTCAAAAGTGGAAGTAAAAAATGGTCGTAATTTCACTTGTGAAGGAGGTATATATTAAAATACATTAATAATGTTAACCCATTTAAGGAGACAGAGTCTACTTCATAATAGGATACATGAGATGTATTGTTCGAAATTTCTAGAAATTAAAATAAAATATAAACAGAAAAAGACACTGGTTAAAAATTAATGTATTATCACATAGGTCCCCCCAATGAGTTAAGATTAATATATTTTCACATAGGTATCGTTATGTGTTACACTTAATGTATTTTCACATAAAGGGAAGATGTGGGGATATCTCATGGGCTTTATTTCAATACCCAGAAGACTGGAACATTCAGTTGTGTTCAATGCTTAGAGACTGTACCTCCTAGTCAGTGGACGTAATAAAATGTCATTGTATAGATAAGATTCTGTTTAGCTTCCATAAGAGTTTCCATTTGACTTCCCCACTATACGAGTATGCCCATCTACTAGGAGTTGACTAGTTGGTTAGGTTTCCGTATGTTAGGGCCATTAGTGGTATCATCAGCATGCCACTCAATCGATATTGTGTTAGAATCATCATCATCAAGTGTTGTCTAGAGCAGGGATCGGCAACCTATGGCACGCGTGCCATACTTGGCACGTCAAGCAATTTCAAATGGCACGCAGACTCTTCACGTTTCCTGTATAAAGTTGATTCTAAATCGATTAGCGCGGTTTCCTAGCTCATTTCGGTACTCTGAATACTTTGAAACCTTAAGTTGGCACACAGTTAGCAAAAGGTTGCCGACCCCTGGTCTAGAGCAATGACGAAGGTTGGCTAGAATGGACCTACAACATCATCTGTTTCTAACCTTGATGGTGTACTATGACAGACTGTACGATGTTCACCTTCCATGTGTATACTTGCCTACATCTTGCTTGCCTCATCTCAACTCTAGTTTCAAGTAATAGAAGGTGTCATACTTTTTAAATATGTCCACAATATTGTATTTGTTTCATTATCTTATTCTCCCTCGTTCTCCAGTCGAAGTCAGACACTGATATGAATCTCATCAATGAACTTTTCTGTGGTCACCAGAGGCAGAGCCGCAGAGTGTGTCCGTCAGAGCTGCTTTAGATGGCATGGCCATAGTTTTCTTCTTGTGGTTTGGAACAGCGGGCAGTCCTGTAAAATATATTCTATGTTTTCTGGAGATTTCCTTTGGGGCACATATAGGTAGTGCCACCTCCAAATCTCTGATGCATGAGTTGTTCCAATATATTGTAATTGGTGTTACTATTGTATTCGTTCTCAAGTTCCCACCACTCTAACAACAGAACACTGATCTTACTAGATTTACAGCAAGATGTAGTCCAGAGAACAGAAATGCGATGTCTCTGTTTCTTACGCGCTAATGGCCCGACCCATCCCACTTCGGTGTTGGTAACTAATACGCTCACTGTTTTTTTTACCGCTTCTACTAAACGTTGGATGTTTGTAACCATATTGCTAGTACAGTAAGACAGCCGTACGAGAGAAAACTGGTTTTCGTGCTTTATACGTTGGTCATCAAGCTCAAGGATAACCATGATCACGCATGCCTAATCTTTTTACCGCTGTCTTGCATCGCTATCGACATCGCCACAGACGCCCACCCTGGCGTGTTTTTATTCCCTTCAATAATTATTTGTTTCATATCTATTGGAATAGATTAACATAAAACAAGGAACTAACGCAGAGTCTCGCCCACAACAAATTCTTACGATAATAAGCATGCGCCCAATTTTTGTGCAATCCGGGAAGTAAAATCAAACCATGAGCGTAATGAAATACAAAATAAGACAAGATATTCTAGAAACTAGTGATTACAGAAGACAACCATTGCTTACAAATCATGCTTAAAGGTCAAACATTTTCACTTCAAGTCAAAAAGGACGAAATATCTGGACAGAATGGCGCTGTGTTTTCTCTGTCTTGTATACCCTTGGGCATGACCAGACATTGTAGCTCATTTTACCGAAATAATTATAGGTTTATTTTCTACATTCTGAGAAAATAATGTGCAGTTGTTTGGACACTTGCATGCGAAAAGTCACGGAATAGATAGTTACATTTTTTTTTTTTTTGGAGTATGCTACAAAGTAGTTAAAGCATTAAGATACGGCGGTAGAACTGTGTTTAACATCAAAAGCTACCGACAAGATGTATTGCAAAGATCATACGTAAGATGCAGGATGATTTTTCTCATTTTTACATGTAAAGCTTACCGGGGTGTTGCCGTGCACCGAGAGGGAAGCAAAGAATAGTAACTACACTGTTGCTTGTATTGCAGATTTGTAGAAGGTTATATAAAAGGGATATTTAAATCAAATTCTTTATGTGCGTATCTGTCCGACCATGTGGCGGTGACGTACAGGTGTATCTGTCCGACCATGTGGCACATAAGTACAGGTTTATCTGTCCGGCCATGTGGCACAGAAGTACAGGTGTATCTGTCCGACCATGTGGAGGAGAAGTACAGGCGTATCTGTTCGGAATGTGGCACAGAATTACAGGCTATCTGTCCGACCATGTGGCACAGAAGTGCAGGCGTATCTGTCCGACCATGTGGCACAGAAGTGCAGGCGTATCTGTCCGAACATGTGGCACAGAAGTGCAGGCGTATCTGTCCGAACATGTGGAGGAGAAGTAAAGAGAGCGTCCGTCAAGGTCAAAGAATCAGGTTCAATTTCAGGCACATGCATTTTATAACCCGGACCGTTCACAAAGCAATAGCAAACTACTAACCGCAATACTGTGAATAGAATCACTGTAACAAAAAAAAATGCTGGTCTGATGGATACACCTTAAATAGGATATTCTACCATTTGGTATATATATATATATATATACTAATTATAACACTGAGTTATGTGGAGAATAACTATGTGCATTGGCGCTAGAACATTTGAGATCTTTATAATGAACAGAGCGCATGAACGAAGGCTCAGGAGTAACATCCCTACGATGCGATGTTCTCTCTACGATGCGGTGTTCTCATTTTTCTTCTCCAACAAAATCAAATTATTATTAATGTGCAGATTGAAGGTATTTAAGAACTGACGTCACTGCACTCCAGGGAGACCCATATCTACTCAGTATATTTAACAGACGGCGAAGAGTGTGCATGCTTTGTGTCCCCGTCTCGCGCTCATTTTTCTGCACCTAACTCGACCCCTCTTTCGTCCTTCTCTGCTTATCCCAAGTTCCTTTATCGCCCGTGTGTTCCCGGCGCCCGAAAGGGGAGCAAAGAATAGCAACACTGTTTACCTTCCACGCATGTCGTAAAAGGCGACTAAGGAGGTTGTGGGATGGAGTTGGCTGCCCCATCCCATATAGGTTCAGTGACCCAAAGTCATGCCGAAGCCGGATGTGTCAGGCCGAAAGGCGCAGATATCGCAGCAATGCTGTAAACTATGACACAACACATTCCGTTCTCCAGACTACATCCTGATAATCTGCAGGAGTTTGAGAACGAACGCAGAAGACGTTCCTTTACTATCTGTATTACTGATTCGTTCAGTGAATTAAAATTTGTATTCTCTAATAAGCCATCCAATCAGTACCTGGAGATTTAACTATGTGAACACCTTCTCGAATTGTTCTTGCTGTCTCAGTCTGTATCAACTACCACTGATACAGGCCTGCTTCAGACCTTCTGCGAAGACGATTAATCCCACGAAAATATACAACATATCATGCCGCAAAACAAACATAAGTTAGTGACTTTCTAACAAAGTTCTTCAATACACAATTGTGTTATTGTCGCCTCCATTTGGCTACTTAATCATATTTTCGCAGTGATAACACAAATCTAAGTCTGGTAACCAGACTTGACTTGACCCGGTGACATTAACTAATCTACATAAGTAGGTCATAACCCGGAAGATGTTAACTATTTCCGTTGTTTGATCAACGTCACACAATCTGGCTACTTATAGACTTCAAACAGTAGTAATGGCTCACTAAAATGGAAAAACAAACCTAATAACGGCTCGCTCATGTGAAGGAGCCAAGAATGAAAGATAAATCCAAAAGACTGGTTGACATTTGTGTCCATTAAGGTTTAGGTTTCCTATCAAAGGGAGTCATAGTGTTGGTGGTAGTTTGTGATGGTCGTTGATGGTGCAATGCTTGTCATTTGCAATGTAATGATGACGGTTGATAGTGTAACGATGATTGTTGGTAGTGTAATGATGATGGTTAGTAATGTAAAGATCGTAGTTGATGATGTAATGATGGTCTTAATGGTCGAGATGTAATGGTGGGAATTTGTTAAAAATTGATAGTATTGGTAATGTAACGGCAGTTATATGTAACGTACCTCGCATGCGGAATATCTGAGAGTCTCACCATTGATCAACTACCCAGAAAATCTTAGTAGATTCTCTATATTTGACTTTTTTTCCTGAAGAAGCTTTCTCGCGAACCAGAAACATTTAAGCATGCATAATATGTGTGTTGTCATCTGTGTCGAGATTTAACATTCTATGTTTATAGTAACAGGAGAGCACACGCGGCTTGACTAAGATTACATTTTAGGGGATGCGAATTGACCGAATTTAGAAAACGCTTTGACCCTGGATATGAACAGTAACGACCTACGAGCAAAAACAA
This sequence comes from Meghimatium bilineatum, assembly GCA_034231615.1. NCBI lineage: Eukaryota > Metazoa > Mollusca > Gastropoda > Stylommatophora > Philomycidae > Meghimatium > Meghimatium bilineatum. Next base: position 42,435,465 of record CM067317.1, on the reverse strand, counting down.
GCCATGCCTTCATACATGTTGATTTTGATTATATTCGTGATTTTCGTTGGTCACTTTGTATTTTTGGGAGCCGCGTAGCGCAGTGGTTAGTGCAATAGCTTCGCATATGAGTGGTCCTGGGTTCATTCCCCAGATGAGGCGGGAATGTTTTTCAGATCGACACAGCTCCCGGGTCGACCCAGCCTTAAATGGGTACCGGATTAATCCGGGAAGTAAAGACTGCGAGGGAGAGGAGATGGCTACCGCCCTCATTTGCAGAGCCTCTGAAATGTGAGATCGCTAACATCTCACACCACTACGGCATTAATAAATGCTATGGGTTACTTTACTTTACTTTACTTTTATGTATATTTTACAACTGTTCTTACTTAAATCAAAATCTTCACTGTAAGTCATTTTCACATCCACAGATTCCTCTGCCGAAGACGGATGTGTCGGGCCATTTGCGCAAAATAAAACGGCGGCACAGCGCATTTCCATTCTTTGGACTGCATCCTACTGGAGATCTAATAGTACTGCTACAGGAGAGATCCAGCAGGAGTTTGAGAATGAACGCTGAAGAAGAAGAAGACATTCACAGAAATAGAGCTACAGTCAAAAATGGCGCAACATCTTGTAAAAATAGGAGAAATGCAGAAGTTCAACAGCGGACATTAGCTAGAAAGTCAAGGGTAGACCAAACACCATATAAGTGGTCATCCCATGCGCTAACTGTTCAAGGATATTTGCAGCCAGAATATGGCTTATTAGTCATCTGTGAACTCATAGTCAAGGACATAACTTTAGCTGCATTTCAAAAGTGAATGTAACAAATGGACATCATGACTTGTGATGGACGAACATCTTGTGTTTGGCGGTATGAAGGCCTGTTTTGATTCTGTTCGTATGCTTTTACTGTAGACAGCCGAGGAGTTTACTAGGGTTGTGAGAAAAATTCAAATAGCTTAAGCGTAGCTCTCTACAGTACAGGTCTTCTAGCTGAATAAATTTTGACCCCGATCGTTACGTTTTTGATTATTGTTGGAATTTTAATTGGTCGCTATTTACATACTTGGAGTTGCATGCCAAAAATAGTCATGGCCAACCAATAGATTTCAGGCAAATCGGAAACTAGTACATGATTACATTTTAGTTGAAAGGTCTTCTATACCGCCGACAGCTGAAGGGATTCGATTCGAATCTCGTCTGAAACATTTTTCTGTTTCTCATCTCAAAAGGGACAACATGTGGAAAAAAGGTTGAGAACTATTGACCTATCATTTCATGCAGAAGTCAGGTGATTCTATTTCGATTTTAAAAAGCACAAATATCGCCTCCAAGCTATAAACCACGATTCGGCGTATTCTGCTAAATGGGCTTACAACATTCAACATGAGCGCTGAACGAGAAAGGGATAAAACAAACAAACACAACTCTTGTAAGAAAACGTATTTTACACAATAGACTCTGGTTTCCGTACAGTGGAATCCCTCCATAGCTCATTCTTTTAAAACAAATATCCCCATATAATGACACTTTTCAAAATCCCCAATTATATTTCTTCTTTATTGTTTGTACTTCACATAGCAAATTTCTGTTATTACATAACTATTTTGTTGGTCCGGACCTAATTGTTATAATGGGATTCCATTGTATCTCTTTAGAACTCCGTCTGTGGATTGATTATCTGTTGGCTTTGCAGAAGGTATCGGACTGACAGACGGGAACCGAGTATGTGAAGAAAACCAATTAAATACCTTACAACATGGCTCAGGAGGTAACTCCACTACTGGAGGATAGTGTGAATAGAAATAGGACAAAACTTGTGTAGGCCTAATACAAAGAAGATGAGGCTTGAAGATTTCATAGATATTTTTCATTCCCATTTGTAACTGTATGAGACTAATTTAAATTTGAAACCAATGGGAGAGAGAATACAATACATGTAGGAACAATTTGAAATATAGTAAAGGAGAGAAGTAGTACTTGTGAGGAAAAAAATATCATTGTGGAAGGTATGGAGAGAGAAAAATAGTACATGTGGGAGAAAGATTGTTAGGTTCTTGTTTGGAATGCATGCCTACCAGCTTATTTTAATAATCTTTATATATTCTAAATATTATATCACAATTAATCAATAATTAATGTATATATTAATTATTTTAGGGTTAGGAGAATTGTGTTTTACATAACTAACCATAACCCTAAATAAATTTATATTTCAATTAATAAATGATAAACATAAATTAATAACCATAGCCAAGGGAAATAATCAAATAGGAAGGCATGTGTTCCAAACAAGAACTGATTTAAATATTGAAGGTATGGGAGAAACAATAGCAAATGTGGGAGAAAGATTTCAATTTGAAAGATATGGGAGATAAATTAGTACATGTGGGAGAAAAATGTTCATTTGGAAGATATGGAAGAGAAAAACAGTATGTATTGGGAAAAGATGTTAATTTGGAAGGTGTGGAAGAGAGAAGCAGTTAATGTGGGAGAAAAATGTTAATTTGTAGGAATGGAAGAGGGAAACATGTTACAGAAAAGTACCATACGTAATTTATATATTGAATGGCTTATACACAGGTTGACTTATACATGGACTGTTCTATAAAGGGTCTGCTTATATACTGCACATACGGTTGTACAAGTTTAAACAAACTAAATACAGGCACCAGCAATTTGTTTTTTTTATTCCAACAAATCTCTTACTAACTATGGGGACTCAGACAACGATTTACCGTTCCCACCAAGATTATTTTGAGAGATTTGAGAGATCATTCCAGAATTTGCGACAGGGGTCCAACTTTGAAGGATATTTGAAGCGGAGGTCGATGATTTCCCAGCTCAAATCCCGGGGCATTATTAAGTAATGGTACTTAGAAAATCTTCCATACAAGGAAACTTGTGCAATAAAAGGATAATTTTTCCTGTTATACAAATTCTGTTTTACATGTCTGGTAGACATATTTCACTGCAATGATGTACTTCAGATCAGTGGTTATCAACTTCAGATCTGTGGTTATCAACCTCAGATCAGTTGTTATTAGCTTTAGATCAGTGGTTATCAACTTTAGATCAGTGGTTATCAACTTTATAACTGTGGTTATCAACCTCAGATCAGTTGTTATTAGCTTTAGATCAGTGGTTATCAATTTTAGATCAGTGGTTATCAACTTTATAACAGTGGTTATCAACCTCAGATCAGTGGTTATCAGCTTCAGATCAGTGTATGTCAACTTTAGATCAGTGGTTATCAACTTTAGATCAGTGGTTATCAACTTTAGATCTGTGGTTATCAGCTTCAGATCAGTGGTTATCAACTTCAGATCAGTGGTTATCAACTTTAGATCAGTGGTTATCAACTTTAGATCAGTGGTTATCAACTTTAGTTCAGTGGTTATCAACTTTATATCAGTGGTTATCAACCTCAGATCAGTTGTTATTAACTTTAGATCAGTGGTTATCAACTTTAGTTCAGTGGTTATCAACTTTATATCAGTGGTTATCAACCTCAGATCAGTTGTTATTAACTTTAGATCAGTGGTTATCAACTTTAGATCAGTGGTTATCAACTTTAGATCAGTGGTTATCAACTTCAGATCAGTGGTTATCAACTTCAGATCAGTGGTTATCAACTTCAGATCAGTGGTTATCAACTTCAGATCAGTGGTTATCAACTTCACACCAGTGGTTATCAACTTTAGATCAGTGGTTATCACTCTGTTTTTTGTGTGCTCTTTGGCTGAGAAAGGGTGTTTCAAACAAATTAGTTTGAGGCCTCCTCTGGGACTTTCTTAATGTATTTACTTGCTTGTTTATTTATTTGTTTGTTTATGTACTTGCGTGTCTTCTTTGTTTGTTTGTTTACTTACTATGTATCTGCTTGTTTCTCTATTTGTGAGTTTGTCTGTCCATTTTTTGGGGATTATTTATTTGTTTGCTTGTTTGTCTGTTTATTTGTTTTTCTTTTGATCTGAGGATTTTAAGGTTAATGAGCGTGAGTCAGTATCAAGAATGTGTAAAGTAGAACTAAGGGTCAAAGTAGCACAGAATGAAACCTACACAAAAATTTCAAAAAGGACACTCAACACAGAACAAGAAAGATCAGCCGCTGCACACTGTGAGATTTAATAAAGCGGAGATCTGAGCGAGCACCTATAGATATGTCCAGTGTTTGATGATAATCAACATACTTTACCTAATGTAATCTAACCTAGTTAGTACGACAATCAATAAGTGAGACTGCTGTAAAGTGTATAACAATAGTACTTATGTAAAACACAAGGTCGACCAGCTTTACAGCCATCATATTTACTGGTTGTCTTGTATTTTCTCAAAAAACACCTTAAGTGTTGAAGTCTTGAAGTTGTATTGTATACTGCTATTTCTTCTTCTTCTTCTGCGTTCGTTCTCAAACTCCTGCAGATTAGCAGGATGTAGTCCAGAGAACGGAATGCGTTGTGTCATGGTTTACAGCATTGCTGAGATATCTACTCCTTTCGGCCTGACACATCCGACTTTAGCATGGCTTTGGGTCACTGACCCTATATCGAATGGGACAGCCAACTCCATCCCATAACCTCCTTAGTCGCCTTTTACGACATGCGTGAAAGATAAACAGTGTTGCTATTCTTTGCTCTCCTTTCGGGCCCCGGCAACACATGGGCATATTGCTATTTGTTTGGTTTTATATCTTATAGTCTGATAGTCTGTTCATTAACAAACTAATTGACCATGTGTGTTATACAAGTACTATTGGTATATAGTTTTTATATATGCAGAAACAAATTGGGTACAGACTCCAGGTAACAACGGTGACAAACTCTGATTTTCCATCTGCTGCAACTTATTGTATATAATTCTGCTCGTTTCTATCTATTGTCTAATCCCAGGTGGAAGCTGGTTGTTAGCATTCACACTTGTCATTGAGTGTAGGGGTGGGAGCTGTTAGTTTCTGTTCAAGGCCAGATGTTATGCCTGAGTCGTACTGAGTCCGTGTTTTGTAGAGGATGGTCATGATGTTATCGATCCATCTCTTTCTTGGTCTTCCCTTTACTCTGTATCCAGCTGATCGTTTGTTATAAACTCTCAGTGGTAATTGGGTTGGGTCCATTCTCATAAGGTGACCAAACTACTTTATCTGCTGAAATTCTATAAATTCGATACAAGATGTTATTCTTACTCTTTTTTTCTGATATCCTCATTTCTTACTCTGTCCAGTTTGATGACCATAGCTGCTTTTCTTAACACTTCATCTCACATGTGATGATTTTTCTCTGTTGCAAGGTTGTTTAAGACCATGTTAGACGCTGGTAACAACTCGTTTCTAGAATGCTATTATTTGACCTGATGTACTCATTACTTTTTCAATGCTTCTTCTTTCATTTGAAACTATCTTGCAAGGAGCAGTTGAGGGTGGAACAAGAAGAGGAGGTAAGTAGAAAGTATGCAATGATAATATTAAAGACTGAACAGGATTAATATTCTCCATTCTTAAACAAGGAACAGAGAACAGGGAGGCATGGCAAAATGTTTGTGTTGATGTTTCTAGTGTGGCACTCCTACAACTCTGTAGGTTATGGATTTTATGTTGATGATGAATGTCTATATTTGCAGTGTTGATTCTTGTATAAATTGGATGGTGTTTTTCATTTCTTGTTTTGTACCATAGAATATCTCAGGTCAACTATTAACACCACAGGACATTGCTCAGCTGAGATCAGAAAAAAATTTAGCAAGAATCATTGTAGCAATGGCCCTTCAAAACATGTCACAGATGAAAAATCTATGGCATTAGACAAACAGAAAAACAAATTTACAACTATTAAGAAGCTATACTTCTCCAGTGGCAACATATGGTTGTGATAAGTGGGAAATGGCATCAAAATTGGAACGGAATATATGGCTTGTGAAATGAAATTGTATAGAAAAGTCCTAAGAATACTATAGACAGAGACAAATCAACGCGGACATCTGGAAAGACCTGAACATAGAATTCTGACTCCTCAAAACTATCAAAACACAAGCTAACATATTTTGGAAATATAAAAAAAAATTCAAGCTAACATATTTTGGAAATATAAAAAAGCACAAGCTAACATATGTTGGACATATAAAAAGACACAATGGTTTAGAAAGATTACTCACGGAGGGAAAAATTCCAGGAAAGACAACAAGACAGACTAAAACTATGCTGACACAGGATATCGATGACCTGTCAAACATGACACTGGAAGAGGCTGGACATCTTGCACAGAACCAAGATGCTTACATACAACAATGAGGTGAGAACGTTGTTGTGGAAAGGACATGTCACATAAACAGACTATAGTTTTTCAATAAGAAAAATTATTTTAAAGAACTAATAACCATCAACAGTATTCAACACCCCAAGTTACGAATATCAACTTTAGTAAACTCAGAAAGCACTACAAATAAAACATAACTATAAAATTTAAAAAACTGTCAAATACTGCATGTTTCCCATTAAGGAGTTGCAGGGAGGGATTTTGTAGCTATGTGATGAAGGCGGCATGCTCTTGCTGTCGTGACATCATGTACTGAGTGAGTTTTTTAATTGACCCTCCAACAGAAAAAAAAAACCAGTCCTTACAGAGTATCGAACTCTAGACCTAACTAGTGTAAGACCAATGCTCTAACATCTCAGCCATGCGTCACACTAACATAACTATCACAATATATAAATCTCCATTTCCTACCAGACTCAAATCTGTACAACAATTGATAATTTGTTATGCTTCATATGAACAAAATAAAATATTTGATAATCAATTTCATGAACATTTTTTAATATAACTTGCATACAATACGCTCAAATTTAATAATGTGTTATCCAAATTAGTACAATAACAGCACACGCTCCACACAAATCAAGGCAAACATATAAATAAACACACACAAGAATAAGGCTTTAGCCTAAGTTAAATTCAGGACGGAAGGCTAACAAATGTCTTAGATAACAAAAAAAGTGAAAGCTATTGTAAACACAAAGTAACAAAATAAATAATGAAGGTAATTTACAGAAATTATTTCAATCCCTGGTCTAGTCACTGTTGTGCAGACACTCAAAACAGAAAGTTAAAAGCCAGTTTTAAAATGGACACAATGTAAGGGTGAGTTTGCATGTGGGACACACAGAGAACGCAGAGGGAACTTCCGTAATCATTTGCACATGAATGTAATACTCCCAGTTGACATGAGGTATAAATCGTTGCCAGATGGGAAAGTTGATGAGATTATCTGCTGTGATAATGAGGATATTTCTTTGGGTTATTCTCAGTTTTAAAGCTAGTGTGTATGTGTTGAGGTAACACTAGTGAGGGAGTGTGTGCATTGAGATAACAATAGAGTGAGAGTGTGTGTTGAGATAACAATAGCAAGGTAGTATATGTGTTGAGATAGCAATAGTGAGGAAGTGTGTGTATGTTGAGATTGCAATAGTGAGAGAGTTGTGTGTTGAGATAAGTGAGGAAATATGTGTGTTGAGATAAAAAAAAAGTGAAGAAGTGTGTGTGTTGAGATAAGTGAGGGAGTGTGTGTGTGCTGTATACCAATATTGGGGTAGTGTGTGTGAGTGTGTGTGTGTATGTTGAGATAACAATAGTGGGGTGTGTAAGTGTTGAGATAATAGTGTGGGAGTGTTGATGTTGAGATAACAATAGTGGGGTGTATAAGTGTTGAGATAATAGTGTGGGAGTGTACATGTTGAGATAACAATAGTGGGGTGTATAAGTGTTGAGATAACAATAGTGGGGAGTGTAAGTGTTGAGATAACAATAGTGGGGAGTGTAAGTGTTGAGATAACAATAGTGGGGAGTGTATGTGTTGAGATAACAATAGTGGGGAGTGTAAGTGTTGAGATAACAATAGTGGGGAGTGTAAGTGTTGAGATAACAATAGTGGGGAGTGTAAGTGTTGAGATAACAATAGTGAGGGAGTGTGTGTGTGTTGAGATAACAATAGTGGGGAGTGTAAGTGTTGAGATAATAGTGTGGGAGTGTAGATGTTGAGATAACAATAGTGGGGTGTATAAGTGTTGAGATAATAGTGTGGGAGTGTACGTGTTGAGATAGCAATAGTGGGGAGTGTAAGTGTTGAGATAACAATAGTGGGGAGTGTAAGTGTTGAGATAACAATAGTGAGGGAGTGTGTGTGTGTGTTGAGATAACAATAGTGAGGGAGTATCTGCGTTAAGATAACAATAGTGAGGTAGTGTTTGTGTGTGTTGAGATAACAATAGTGATGGAGTGTGTCTGTGTTAAGATAACAGCGAGGGAGTGTGTGTGTATAATACTAGATAAAAATAGTGATACAAAAGACAAACATTCCTACCTTTCATTGGGGGCTAGAGCTGCCAGGTTGGGACACGGATATCCTAGCAAAACACTCATGCAAGTAGCCATGGAGTATGACAGTGAGTTCAGGTTGTAGCCACCCTGGAGAAATATACAGGTTATCATATAATGGCATATTCTTTGTCTAGAGAGAGAAGTAATTATAGCAACACAATTTAAACACATCAAACTGCCTTTTGGTTATAGATTTGTCTAACTTTAAAATAATATATCTCAGCAAATATATAACATGAATAAATTAATAACATCAATATATAAATTAAAATTTTTTGTGTGAATTTGACATGTTAGAGACCCTATGAAATAATTTGTTCATTAAAATGCAGGCATCGGTTTCAACTTTCGTTTATATGCGGTATGATCAAAAGTCTACTTGTGAATTTAAATCTCACACACATTAATTAGGGTGATTACAGTCAATTATAAGACATTCTTTACACATAACTGGTTTATCATACAATTGCATGATTTAAGCATGAAATTGCACTATATTGTACCCTGAAACACAAGACAGATGGTGTCTAGAGTTTCTATTCGGTGTCACATTCAAATTCTGCATCAGGAGTGTTTCAACATAAAGTGTGTTAGTTAGTAGGAAAAATGAGTCTGCCAGTAAACTTTATGACATTAGAGCACAACAAATATTTTAAAGTAGCTCTTCAATGAAGCTACTTGATTATTTAAGAAATCATCTACAACAGGTATTCATATACAAACATGGTGGACACATTATTGTAATAGTTGACATGCCTATGTCTAATCAGCTCACAGAATCTGTGTCTGAAGTGGTAACATTTCTTTACTTGATACACAATAATTAGTTTGCTGACAAAGATCAAAAGATTTCATCTGTTTATAAAGACTGCATATGGTGCACAAATATAATGTATATATTTATTGGATCTAACGAAATATAACATTTTAAGCAAAAAAATTGCATTAAACAGTTAATCAGATAAACAGTTAATCGTGGATGGGTCTGGCCGAGGATACCGTTAAACATATCTGCACCCCAGAAGACATGATACCTATTTGAGGAATGGATACCTATTCCTACGTTCTTTCAAGAGGCAGTTAAGAGTCAGTCAACAGAGAGTGCAAGAAACACAGCCACGTAAGTGTGGATGCTGAAGGTCAAGGCAATAATATGCGAGAATGCAGATGATTCAGATGTTGTGATTTAAACGGACGGGTCGGTCATCCGTCACAAGCGATGCGCATGGGCCTATACTGTCAGATCAAAAGGGAAATCAGTACACGAAGCTAGTGGTGCTTTTACCGCAACAACAAGCAGTTTAATTATGGAAGTATTCACCGCAACGCAGGCACTTTACTGGCTGGAGTCGCAAACCTATTCCCATGCTTGCATCCTAAGTGATTCACTGAATATGATTCAGAAAGTCAAAACAGGTGATATACGTACGGAATGGGCAGAGTCATTGAAAAGAGCTAAAATGCAGGCATCACTACGAAAACTCACGCTTATTTTTGTCCATGGACGTGCGGGCATGGAGGGAAACGAACATGTCGACAAATTAGCTAGTCTCGTCACCACAACAGATGGTCAGCCTATGGGCCGAGCAGACATCCTAACTGCTCTTCATGAGTCCTCACTATCAGAGGATTTTGAGATGAATAAGCATGAGTCAATATCAAGAATGCTAGAATTGGGAGTGAGGATGGGCGTGGCCTGAAGAGAGCCCTTAACAAAGATTTCAAAAAGAGTAGTGAACCAACATACAGAACCGGAACCATCAGCCGTTATACCCTGAGAGATTCACTGAAGCAGAGATCGGAGCACCTATGGATGTGTCCGATGTGCGAAGATGATAATCAACATACCTAATACAGTTAATCAGACAACTACATTTGTTTGAGGGCAAAGTTAATGAAAGAGCTTTAGTAAAACAGTGTCAGAGAGCCAGTGGAATGTGGTAATAACATAAATACAAGACAAGCATGAAATAACAATTAAAAAAACATGTTTAATATTCTTGCTAACAGCAGGTCAGGAGGTAAACATACTCCAATTTAACCAAATAATACCAGTGGCTCACCTCTAGGGACAGAACTACTCTCCCATTGGCCAGTCCCATCAACATGTGTGTCATGTGACCAAAACAGGCCGGTGTGACATTGTAGCCTCCCTAAAAATGCACACAAGAACATAACTGTGATTTGATACTTTCAACTATTTTCTAACTTGATCAACAATTTAACAGTGAGTAATAAATCTTTCAAACATCTGCCTTATTTCTAAGAGTTACATCATGTTCACAATTTCATATCAAATCTGTCAGTGACATCACCTCTCCTGCATATTCACATCAAATCTGTCACACAGTGACATCACCTCTCCTGCATATTCACATCAAATCTGTCACACAGTGACATCACCTCTCCTGCATATTCACACAAAATCTGTCACACAGTGACATCACCTCTCCTGCATATTCACACAAAATCTGTCACACAGTGACATCACCTCTCCTGCATATTCACATCAAATCTGTCACACAGTGGCATCACCTCTCCTGCATATTCACATCAAATCTGTCACACAGTGACATCACCTCTCCTGCATATTCACATCAAATCTGTCACACAGTGACATCACCTCTCCTTGCATATTCACATCAAATCTGTCACACAGTGACATCACCTCTCCTGCATATTCACATCAAATCTGTCACACAGTGACATCACCTCTCCTGCATATTCACATCAAATCTGTCACACAGTGACATCACCTCTCCTGCATATTCACATCAAATCTGTCACACAGTGACATCACCTCTCCTGCATATTCACATCAAATCTGTCACACAGTGACATCACCTCTCCTGCATATTCACATCAAATCTGTCACACAGTGACATCACCTCTCCTGCATATTCACATCAAATCTGTCACACAGTGACATCACCTCTCCTGCATATTCACATCAAATCTGTCACACAGTGACATCACCTCTCCTGCATATTCACATCAAATCTGTCACACAGTGACATCACCTCTCCTGCATATTCACATCAAATCTGTCACACAGTGACATCACCTCTCCTGCATATTCACATCAAATCTGTCACACAGTGACATCACCTCTCCTGCATATTCACATCAAATTTATCACACTCTACTGAACATTCACAAGTTACCTCACATTCACAGAGGGTCAGAGATATGTCTTCAGTAAAGGAGAGGGGAGATTTCACCACCAAAAAAATTCCCACTTTTGCTCATTCTTGTGTGTTATTTCTTCAATTTAATCATATGTTATGACCATTTTTGTGGAAAATCATTTGGGTGAGGGATGAGGAGTTACTATTAAATTTGACTAAAATCCTAGTACTAATGTTCTGATTTCCTATCGGAGGTGTCTTTTGAACAATCCAAACATTCCTTACCTAGAAGCTTGCAATCCTAGTACTAATGTTCTGATTTCCTATCGGAGGTGTCTTTTGAACAATCCAAACATTCCTTACCTAGAAGCTTGCAATCCTAGTACTAATGTTCTGATTTCCTATCGGAGGTGTCTTTTGAACAATCCAAACATTCCTTACCTAGAAGCTTGCATTAAAATAAACTCTACCTCACATTCACAATTCTACCTGATCTACAAGTCTACTTGACCATCACTTAGTCTACCTGACCTACACTTAATCTATATCACATTCATATCACAACCAAATATTCACAGTTCCACCTCACATTCACAGCTCCACCTCACAATCACACCACTACCTCACAATCACACCACTACCTCACAATCACACCACTACCTCACATTCACACATCTACCACACATTCACATGTCTACCACACATTCACAAGTCTACCAAGCATTCACACAAGCCTACCCCACAATCACAAGTGTACCACACATTCATACATCTACCACACATTCACAAGTCTACCACTCACCAGTGGATCACCAACTGCACAGTCGTATCCTGCACTGACCAGCACAAGCTCTGGAGAAAACTGTAACAAGCAATAAAACTTGAGTCTTAAAAAGACACAGATAAAATACATAGATAAAATGATAATCTCAGCATAGATGACTGTCTTATAATTCACAACTCATTTTAATATTGAGGATTATCTCAACATTGAGGATTATCTCAACATTGAGGATTATCTCAACATTGAGGATTATCTCAACATTGAGGATTATCTCAACATTGAGGATTATCTCAACATTGAGGATTATCTCAACATTGAGGATTATCTCAACATTGAGGATTATCTCAACATTGAGGATTATCTCAACATTGAGGATTATCTCAACATTGAGGATTATCTCAACATTAAAGATTATCTCAACATTATCTCAACATGTAACAAAGTCTCTTCATTTGGAGGTTATCTCAACATGTGGGGAAGTTTCATCATTTGAGGGTTGTCTCAACATAGGATATTTCATCATTTCAGGGTTATTTCAACATAGGAAATTTCATCATTTTGGGGTTGTTTCAACATATAAGCATGTTTTCATTATTGGAGGGAGTGGAGGGATGTCTCTATCTGCATAATCAAAGGGCTTTGAGGTCAAAGGGCATGAGACTTCTTCTTCTTTCGTTCACTTGAAACATGTCTATATCTGTAATTCTGTCTCCTTAATAAAACTCACTGTCTTTTGTAGTTCATACAGTGTCCCACAGAGCTTTGATTCTAGTGTTGTTTCCTCTGGCTATGTCTGCCTCAGCGTTTCATGCTCAGAACACTTGTAAAGTATATGTTTGGATATTCTATATATACACCTGCACCTCCATTCCTCACAGCATTCTGTGCTGACCCATCTGTGTATACTCTGACCCATTTATCTTGTGGATATTCCTCATCCAGGAAAATGAGGGTGACTGTCCTTCACTGCACACTGTTCTGTTCGTCCTCGCTTAGTATTCCTTTCACATGGGTCTGAATGTATATTGACATTCCATGCCTTTCACTCCACGGAGTTTGTTCTGGTACAGACCTTAAGGGGCTGTCAACTTCAGGTATGTCTGTAAGTTGTCTACAGAGTCGTTTAGCTTGATAGATAAAGCTGCTTCTTTTCAGTCGCCCCATTGCTAGATTTTGGAATCTTTCCTTCATTGGATGACTTGGCATACACTGAAATTTTTCTGCTTGAATTAGTACTTTTGTGTCTCTGCATTCGCCAAGTGTTTGCATTCTTCCCATTTTCTGCATCTCTGCTATGGCTGTTGATTTCATTGCTCCCAACATTATTCTAAGTGCCTGGTTTTGCAGGGCATGAGACGATATCATGAAACTGAATTTGGAGTAAGGATTGACATAGCCAGAAGAGAACACCTAACAAAAACTTTTGACTCAATCAACACAGAATTTGAACCATCAACTGCTATATCCTGAGATGTTTACTGCAGCAGAGAACTAAGCACCTATAGACATTGTTGGTGTGCGAAGACAACAAACAGCATACCTAAATCTAACTTTGGAATAGCTTGGTCAGAGATAGCTTCAGCTGGAGAAAAGTGTTTGGACACTGTTCATGAGATGTGGTGAAACAAGTCAAAGCAACCTAAGTAGAAAATCACACAATATCTTCCCCTAAACATAATCTTTATCTATTCTCTCAGACTAACGGTAAAACATCAATGAAGCAAAACATTCTAAAAGATGAAACAATCAAAAAGATTAGACAATCAAAAAGATAAAACAATCAAAAAGTTAAAAAAATCAAAAAAATAAACAATCAAAGACAATACAATCAACAATAGAAAAGAATCAAAATAGGCAAAACAATTTTTAAAAAGGACAAAACAACATTAAAAAACCTAAAACAAGATACAACTATAAGAAAGATAAAGCAACAAAAAGGACTAAACAAATAATCAAATAACACAAGATAAAACTATAAAAAAGAAATAAAAAAAATAAAACATTCAAAAATACGAAGTGGACTAACGCAGAAAATGGGCAACAGAACCATCAGCATATATATATATATATATATATATAAACACACACTGTTTGCCATCTGTTGAAAGAAGCAGAATATCAATGGGGATGCCCTTGTATACACTAGTACTAGTTCTTAGAATCACTAAACACAAAATACTGATGTTGTATAGGTAAAATGTAAAGGTGGGTCCCATGACATCTGCTGTCGAAGATGAAGATAACTCTTCATGTACATGAAATAAATCTTCATGCTGCAGCAACTATTAGGTAGGGTGGTCAGTTCCCTTCCTTGCTGTTTTTACCTCTCCTAACTCATGCATCAGGTACTCATTTACAGCTGAGTCGAATGGAGGAGTGTTCGTGTCAAGCAAGAAATCACAACCCAGATTTTTTTCTATCTGGTCATGGTTTCGAACCTGGCACGCTGTAATCCGATGATAGCAAGCAAGCTCACTATCAACTAGGCTATCGCGGTTAAGACAAATATATTTACGTCCAAGGTAAACTTCAACCACATACCTGATAGGAAATGGGCATAACAATCTGAGTGAAGGCTGCTATGTATTCTGCATCTCCCATTCGAGCCTGCCACCAAAAACAAAACAAAACAGAGTCAAAGCTATATTATCTGCAGGAAAATCAAGATTGCACACAATTATGTCAATGTGATCAATTAAGCTGGCAATACTGTCAGAAGTACAAGGCAATGTGATCTTACTAATTCAATCTGTGATATATCTCATCTAAAAATAAATGAAGAAAATTAATGGCAATTTTACAAGTCTTCTGAACTGACTTTTTTTTTTATTTGGGGGGGGGGGGGGGCAGCACTGAATATTTTAGTAAAAACGTTTTGTCTAACACGTTTCGCAGGGGTATGAAATGGGCAGATCAAGTTCACATCTAATTTGAAAGATTTTCTAAAGATTTTTTGACTTTTTATCATTAACTCTTCAAATCATCCTACTCATTCCCAATAGCTGTGTGACAATGTCCCAATCCTTCATCTACAACAACAGTCCGTAAACTGTGATCCGCCAAATAAAATGAAACTTCTCTGAAATATTGGACTCTCTTCCAAATAACATATCTTCTCTTGAATAACCATGACAAATATATGACCTGATTCACATTGAAATAAACAATTTATTTAAAAAATTTCTTAACTAATCACTTTCATCTCTGGATTTTCAATCACATGTGATTGATGGATCATTACAGATATAGACATGTTTCAAGTGAACGAAAGAAGAAGAAGAAGAAATTGATGGATCAAATAAAGAGTCACATTGAGTCAAATAAAGAAATGAATGAAAGATACAATGCTTTAAAAAAAGATAAGCAGTATAGATGAACAATGGCAAATGCTACAAGAATCAATTCAACAAACCAGAAATAGAGGACAGCAAAGAAGAAATGGATGACAGAGGAAATTTTACAGCTGATGGATAGAAGAATAAAACTAGGGCCAGATAATACCAGCCTTGAAAAAATTAAAGCTGCTGGTGAATTGGATATCCAAAATACATACCAAAAACACATTTTTATAGAGAATAAATATAGTGTTTAATACTAAAAACAATAAGAAATTCATAGAAAATGAATAGAAAAGACTAACGTAAAGAATAAAGGAACATTTAATATGGCATTTACTTTTCTGAAAACTCTTTTTGGTGCATTAGTTGATGAGGATGAGAGATTTTATTGTTTAGAAGGGAAATCCCCCTCTATAAGGACCTTATGTATCATGGCACTATCTGTGGTCACTTCCCTTCTTGGTATTTTGACACTAAGACACACTAAATCAGACAAAATCAAAATCACCCGACAAAAACAGAGAAACATTTTGTGTAGGAAATAATTTGCAGAAACCGAAAACGGCGATAATCAATGTCAACGAAAACCGAGGTTTCACTATATACATGATCTTGCATATTGAGATGTCAATAACATCAATGTTGAGATGTCAATAACATCAATGTTGAGATGTCAATAACATAAATGTTGAGATGTTAATAACATCAATGTTGAGATGTCAATAACATCAATGTTGAGAGTATGCTTCCAGTCTTATGCATGGGGCTCAGGGGCATGTAACTGTTACAAGTTAATTTCACCACTAACTTTATACTCTCAAAAACCACTGTTTAGGACATTAGACGGAGATAAGAACTGAATTTTATGATTTTTGGGGGAACTGAACAGAAGTACACAAGCTTTATTTACTTTGAGACTGACTACCTCACATGATAGCTAGCAGCTACACTCTACAGGCACGGTTACACTCATTTTTGTCAAACATATTAATGTTACCTCTCCTTCCTCAATAGGACGCTTAGTTACCACATAGAAGAATCAATTTTCTCGGTCATTTCAGACTTTATATGGATCTTGCATTATCGAATATGTTTGGTTTTTTTCGAAGAATAGAAGAATAGAAGAATCACATAGAAGAATCAATATTCTCGGTCATTTCAGACTTTATATGGATCTTGCATTATCGAATATGTTTGGTTTTTTTCGAAGAATAGAAGAATAGAAGAATCACATAGAAGAATCAATATTCTCGGTCATTTCAGACTTTATATGGATCTTGCATTATCGAATATGTTTGGTTTTTTTCGCACATTTCCCTACTCCCACTGGATCTCTCTTGAAGTAGAACAATGGTTCAACTAGATCTCCAGCAGGATGTAGTCCAGAGAATGAATTTGTGTTGTACATCACCGATGGTCTAGCACATCTGACTTCAACAGTTGAAATGGGTATACTGCCGAAGACGGATGTGTTGGGCCATTGGCGCAAATAAAACGGCAACACAACGCATTTCCATTCTCTGGACTACATTGAACTGGAAATCTTGTTGGATCATTGTCCTGTTACAAGAGAAATCCAGTGGGAGTTTGAGAATGAACGCTGAAGAAGAAGAAGAAGAAGAAGAAGAAGAAGAAATGGGTATAAATCAATGTTCTTGAACTCATAATATCCCCGTAGGTGACAGTACCTTTCAGCTATCTTCTTCTTCAGCATTCATTCTCAATTTCTGTTGGATCTCTCTTGTAGCATTACAATAGTCCAAGATTTCCAGCAGGATGTAGTCCAGAGAATAAAATACATTATGTCATTATACACAGTTTTATTTGCGCCAATGGCCGACACATCCGACTTCAGTGGGTTTCAGCTATCTAAAAGTAACACCTGTAAATCACTTACACAGTAGATCAAACAACAATTTCAAATATTCCCTGATAAGACCAGACACCCATTTTAGCTCTATATACTGGGAAATAGACTATATAAAGATTATATAAAGACTTACATGACTCCATGGAATATTAACATTGTATCCTTTCCCTGCTTCTGAACCCACACAATCTAAATCAGCATCTGTGCTGCCTGGGAAGAAGTTACTATCATCGTAGCGATGTAAGGATATGTATAGCACACTGAAATAGAAGACAAGACTGATGAGAGTTTAAACAGTTGTATTAAATTCGACCCATAACCCATCAGTATCGTAGAGGTGCCACACTGGAGACATCAACACACAAAGTTCTCTAAACTTCTCTACCTTCAGACATCCAGAGGAGTGTAGAGAAATCATGCGCAGACCATTCCTTGATGTTACCAATCCATCATTTTCTTTTCCATCTCTTCTCCTTCCACCCTCGACTGCTCCTTACAGAGTGCCAGGTTTGAAACCATGTTCGAACAAACAAACCAGGTCGTGATTTCTCACCTGACATGACCGTCCCTCTCCAGTCAACCCAGCTGTAAATGGGGACCTAATGCATGAGTTAGAGGAGGTAAACACAGCAAAGAAGGGATAATAACTTTTAAACAGTTATTAGTTACTAAAATTAAATTAGGGCAGACCATTAATGCTTAGTTTTGTCCAGTAGATATAACTCATATGCAAGCTAATGGTTACTGGACTCTTCTTCAGCGTTCACTCTCAAACTTCCGCTGGATCTCCCTTGTAGCAGGACCATTGTCCTACTAGATTTCCAGCAGGATATAGTCCAGAGAATAAAAATGCATTGTGTCGCTGTTTTATTTTCACCAATGGTCAACGCATCTGACTTCGGCAGAGGCATGTTGTAGACATGCAAGGCAGCTTATTCTTGTCACTCACTGTGTCTGAGAAAGCTTCATGGTGTGCTATGGCAGGATCACATTCCTGACTCTGAAAACCTAAACAAAGTATAAAATATAAAACATTTATGCCTTGTTTATCAAGCCTCAACGTCATAGGCTGAGCACATCTGCATGCCAGACATTCATTTTCCAAAGAGACTGTTCTATGGTGAAGTGTGTGTAGCTAAATATTCAAGTGGAGGTCAGAAAAAATATCTCACAGGCTACCTGAAGACAGCTCTCAAGCACTGCAGGACTGATCCAAGTTCTTGGGAAAATACAGCTCGTGACTGTCCAGCCTGGAACAGTCCTCACACCTGTTATTCCTTACTAAAAATGTTGACTCTTAGTTCGGCCACACACGAGGCATTTCAGCTATTGTAGTCCTGAAGGGGTGTTACAGACCTGACATATTTATTACCCAGCGGTGAATGAAATAATTCGCGTGGAGGCTTGGATTTCGCTTCTGGTTCAAAGATACCGTTTCTCAATTTTGCGAATTTTATACAGTAGCCAGAGTTTGTGCATTTGCAAGCACAGCTCAACATTTTCCATCATCATATTTTTGTACAAGTCCTATTAGGTTGTCATTGTTTTTGACCAGTGCACATTCAATATTTATACAGGTAAGACAATTTCGTTGTTCTTCATGTTAATTTAGTAGGCCTAATATCATTACTTTACATACAGTGTCAAATTTGTTAGATCATCGTTTACCATAAGAATGTACAAAATAAACCTATTATGCCACGATCAAACACTAGTTTAGCATGTATATATAGTTAGATCTCATTTTACTTGTGCAAATATGATCGAAATTAGTTACATTGCGCAATTAGATCATGTAAAAGATTCATTCTTTGTGTAGCATTAACGTTACGAACGTGTCTTCATGATAATTTTTCAATTGGTTGTCGGCAAATATAAGTCCAAAATAAACCTATTATGCCACCATCAAACACTAGTTTAGCATGTATATATAGTTAGATCTCATTTTACTTGTGCAAATATGATTGAAATTAGTTACATTGCGCAATTAGATCATGTAAAAGATTCATTCTTTGTGTAGCATTAACGCTACGAACTTGTCTTCATGATAATTTTTCTATTCGTGGTCGGCAAATATAAGTCCAAAATAAACCTATTATGCCACCATTAAACACTAGTTTAGCATGTATATCTAGTTAGATCTCATTTTACTTGTGCAAATATGATCGAAATTAGTTACATTGCGCAATTAGATCATGTAAAAGATTCATTCTTTGTGTAGCATTAACGCTACGAACTTGTTCTGTGTGATAGTTATCAATCGTGGTTGGATCCCCATAACCGTAAAAAAAGAAGAAGAAGATAAGAACCAATGTAACCTCTGACCTTGGGTCTGTATAAAACTGATGCTGGGTAGCGTTGCCATGATGTACGTCCCAGTCTACAATCAGGATCCTGCAGGGGAAACAAATCAATTAATCATTAGTCAACAAACCAAAGCGAAAGTATGTATGTAATTTAGGAATAAATACAGTTGAAATTTTAAATACCTACATAAAGCAACGATGAGGCAAGGAAAACATATTGGGATAGCATTGCTGAAGAAGAAAGATGTGCTTTTTGTTTGTTTTTTTGCATTGTTTGATGCTTGTTGTGTTTATTGGTGATTTTTGTAGTTTTGTGGATTTTTTGTGTGAATTTTGTGCTTTTTAAATTCTTTTTTGAAATATCCACTTATATCACTCTTGCACCAACTTACAGAACAATGATTCTGTATAAAATTGAAACAAACCTCTTAAGGCCGAAGTGTGTCTGAGCAAACTTTGCTGCAATGGCAACATTGTTAATGAAGCAGAAACCCATGGCTTTGTTAGACTCAGCATGATGACCAGGGGGCCTGGAATGTCAAGAAAAAAATGCAAACATAGAGATTTTATTGTTTAACTGGTGTGTGACTGTAAAATAATTATTGTCTTTTTCCCAGGTGAATGATGGTTAATCGTATTTACATTTGTCGTTAAGAGTAGGGGTGGAAGCTTCAGTTATCATTCAAGAACAGATGTGTCACCTTGGTTGTGTTTACTTCTTTTGTTCTTAAATGAAGGCTATTCTTGACCAGAACAGACACAATATATTCCAAGGAGAAACAGTGATGTTTAACTATGAAATCATCTGCTCCAAGGTCCATAGATACATGGGGGGGGGGGGGATTTCTTTGCTTTGGTGGTATATTTTGTGACTAGTTTCTTGAAAATTTCTTTACGTGGTAAGGGGTTAAAAAAACACACAAAAAACATCTCTCTTTATCTACGGCCTTGTGCACTTCTGAAGTAATGACCTGAATGTAATCCTCAAAACAGTTTGGTCAGATCCTTCGAATCTTTTATCTTCTCTTCTGCCTGCTTGCTTGATTTTCAGTGATCATTCTAAACTCCTGTCTGTTAGCAGGATAGAGTCTGTTAGCAGGAGAGAGTCTGTTAGCAGGATAGAGTCTGTTAGCAGGATAGAATCTGTTAGCAGGATAGAGTCCAGATAATAGAATGTGTTATGCCGTGGTTTTAGAGCTAGGCTGTGATATTTTCATCTTTCTGCCCAACACAAGTGACTTCAGCATGGCTTTTTGGTCACTTTGACATAGGAGATAGGACAGAAAATTCAACCTCCAAAACTTTATAGTCATCTCTTATGACATGCAACGTTTGTCTTTCCCTGCAACGCTCGGAAGAGGATATGCTTCATTTATGTATTCTACCTACCTATCTATCTATGTTTTTTCAGTGCCAAATACGATGCATGGAGCAAAAACCAGAGCTCTCCAGTTTGAGCAATGTGATGCTACCGTATGTAATTCTTGTATGTTGTTGAGACTCATAATCATACCCTCTTTGATGGTTGTTCTGTGAAGAGTCTCTCATGGTCTTCCTTGTTTTTTGTCATCTGGTACACATTTTAATGCTTATAGTGGCAATCTGTTTTCATTAATTCCAAGATTGGGTCATCATAGATGTTTAGTGTTTCTGTAACACCAGTTTCTTACAGCTGGTTAGACTTTTGATTAATCCTGATGTACAATCAGTCTTTTTAGAGTTATCAGGAGTGATTAATGGACTGTTATTTACATGATTAATTAGTAAATCACATAATCTAAGTTATTTATGTATTATTATATACATCTATCTATTGTCTTTTTGCTGCTTTTGTTGTAAGGCTTTGCAGGACCGAATGAGGATCAGTTTTCGAGATGTGGCATGTTTGGTGGATTGATATGCAGTAATATTGTAAAGTGTCAGAATGTTGGTAACTTCTTCAATCCACCTTCTTCTTGGTCTTCCTCTGTATCTTACTGTTTCCATTTTCATTTTGCATATTACTGCATATCATTCTTGCTGCTGAACAATAAGGGATCATTCTCATTAAATTATAAAACCAATTCAGTCTCTGTTTTTCAATATAATTGACCACTGATGTTTTTACAACATCATAGCGAAACACAAAGCCTTTTCCTCAATGCAAAATAGACAAAAACAATACATGTAAGCAGAGATAAAAAATTACACCTAAAATAGTCATTGACAAAGAGCAACTAGAGAATGTAAACAACTTTTAATATTTAGGATCAACCATCAACACCACAGAAGATTGCTCGGCAGAGATAAGAAAGACAAGAGAGGCAATGAGCAAACAGAAAAACAAAGTTACAACTACTAAGAAGCTATATCTTTCCAGTGGCAACATACGGTTGTGAGACATGGGCAATGGCATCGAAATTGGAAAATAAATTATCTAAATTCAAAATGAAATGCTATAGGAAGGTCCTAAGAAAATCATGGACAGATAAAAAATAACTAAATCATGGACAGAAAAATTACTATCGCAGATATTCGCAAAGATCTAAACATAGACGAAGACTGGCTCCTCAAAACTATCAAAAACGCAAACTTACATATTTCATACATATAAAAAGACACAATAGTTTGGAAAGATTAATCATTGAGGGGAAAGTTCCAGGAAAGAGAACAAGACTATGATGGGCACATGACATCAAAGACCTGAACATGACACTGGAGGAAGCTGGGCAGCTCTCACAGAACCATGAGGCTTACAGAGTGGCAGTGAGGACAACGTTCTGAAAAGAACACGTCACATAGAGAGAGAGTTGTTCCAACAGTTCTTGTAATCGACATTCCTCACACGATCTCTACCTGTTCTGTTTGCTGCTTTTCTTATGCATCTCATTTCACACGTAATAAGTTTTCTCTTTTGTTAGTGTCAGCTTCTGACATTGATAACACAATGTTGGTATGAAGATCAAATTTATTTATACATATTTAAACAAGACTGCATAAATCACTGACCTCACAACTGCAACACCACTCTGAGCCTGTAAATTAAAGATCAAATAATAGAATTACTTTGGGAATTATAAAGCAACTAAACACACAAAAAAGACAAGCTCAAACTGGCAACATTTCATACAATTTGTGTCATAATAATTTTCAAAATCTATTGGCTAAATAAAATCATCATCATCACATGTTGTTTTCATCTGATTGAAGGATGGCTGAAACATACTTCTAACATTCTATGTCTATTGCCTAGGTAGTGCACTCTTATAGACTGTATCCTGTCCATCTCATGTTACCCTCCACCTTATATATGTCTATCTCTTGCTCACTTACCTCAACTCTACCTTCAATTAAGGTCTTCAAAAGGCATCATGTCTTTTAATATGTTCAAAATATTTTATTGCTAAAATAAAATAAGTTACAAAAAAACTGCTAGTACAGAAAAAAACTGAAAGTTATCAAAACTAAATTAACCATGAGCACTTTTATTTGTTACATCTAAGTCAAGAAAAAAAAGATGGAAATTTAGATATTTAAAACAAATTCCTGTGAAATTTGTTGGTGCAGAATCTGTGGTCTAGACATTACTTTCAATGACCAGAACATCTTTAGAAGAATTCATAGTCTGGACATTACTTGGTTTGTGTTGCAGTGACCAGAACATCTTTAGAAGAATATGTGGTCTGGACATTACTTGGTGTGAGTTGTCGAGACTAAAAAATCTCAGGACCTGAAAGGAGAGAACCAACCAATGATAGATGTGTTGGGCCATTGGCGCACATAAAACGGTGACACAACGCATTGGATATATTCTCTGGACTACATCCTGCTGGAAATATCATTTTGTTCAAATAACTGGAAATCTAGTAGGACCATTGTCCTGCTACAGAGTTTGAGAATTTGAAAACTCCCAGCTGGAGTTTGGGAATGAACATTTAAGAAGAAAGAAAGGAGAGAAAAGTCTGTATTCCTTACCTTCCCTCTGAGCACTGCTTCAACGACATTGAGAAGGCTGCCACAGGACAAAAGAGCACAATGGACAGATTTCTGGAAGAAAATAAAAAAACAAGGTTGAAAGAAAATGTGATCAAAATATATATATATATAATATAAATATTCTTGGGCATATTCAATGGAAATGAAAAATCTTTGAAGAATCATGGTCTTAGTGTCCCGCATGTACAGCAAAGAATTTTTGTGATATTTCTAAAGTGATACCCGTATGACCCTAGGAGATTATGGGTTTCATAAAGATGATGATAGCCATATACCTGATGCATGTATGTAGATACGTAGTTATGCTGACTTGGGAATGCCTTGAGCTCGTCATCACTCATGGATTGACTTCGTACCAAAACATTCAAGTACTCTTCCCTGGAATCAAACAACCACATCTTATGATTATACATCTCAACGGTATCTTATGATTATACAGTAACCAGCAGAGAATGTTCTGGTCTACTCAGAAATGTGTGACAATATTTTCAAATATCTCAAAAACATTTCTCGGTACTCTACAGGGATCAATGAACAGGTTTCTACTGAACAAAAAAACAAACATAATTAAATAATGAAATTCTGATAAAGAAGCATATACTGACTCATCCAACATTCTACACGTTACATGATGAGAACCCCCGATCACTCAATATGCGTGCTACACACTGAGTGTGGGGTGGATGGCCAGTGCATTGCATGCACATTGTTAGATCGGTATCCGAAGTTGCGACTTTATCAATTTCTGAGTCATAGAAGCTCTGTGCAATAGCGTATGAAATTTAAAAGTTGGACTGTTGTCACGTGATATGGTCACTGATCGTTGTGGCGAACCCATTTTTATGTATCCAAATACATCTTTTCATGCAGTCTTGCAATCAGTCATATTAGTTGTCATTATAATGTGTTCATAATCATGTTGTACAAACTTACAATGATTGATCCCTACCTATGCTTCTTCTGCATTCGTTCTCAAACTCCTACAGATTAGCAGGATGTAATCAAGAGAACGGAATGTGTTATGTCATGGTTTACAGTTTCGCTGCAATATCTATGCCTTTTGGCTTGGTACATCTGACTTCAGCATGGCTTCTGGATTACTTTGATCATATATCGGATGGTACAGCCAATTCTACCCCATAACCTTCTTAGTCACCTCTTATGGCATGTATGGAAGTAGTAACAGTGTTGCTATTCTTTGCTCCCCTTTTAGGCCCCATCAAATACACTGGTGATCTTTCTATGCTATTATACTATGCTTAATAATTAATGTATATGTATGACTGTGCATAACATGTTTTACAGTATTTGCTTTAGTTGTGTTATTTCTGTAGTCCACACATGTATCTTATTGTGATGGGTTGTGTATTAATGTTGTAATGGGTTTGAATTGATTCCTAGAAAATGCGGATTTAAATAAACATTGGTAGCACATCCTATTTAAGATGTAGCCAGTTCTGCGCCAATAGTTAATGCGCAAAAAGAATGAGCACAGATACATCTGATTATTTCCAAATTCACTTGGAAGTAAGACAGGGATGTGTACTATCCCCCCCCCCCTATTGTTCTTAACATACATAGATCAAATCTGCAAAGTAGCAAAGACAACAGAAGAAAACAATTTAAACGAATTGCTATTTGCAGACAACCAAGTACTAGTAGCATCATCAGAAGAGCAACTACAAAGGAAAATAGACAGACTACATCAAAGATGCCAAACCTTTAACATGAAGATAAATATAGAAAAGACCAAAGTAATGAAGATAGGAAGAACAGAAAGAAGCACCAATATATATATTGGAAATAACATACTTAAACAAGTTACAGAATTCACATACCTAGAAAGCAATATAACAACAGATGGCAAGAACAGCAAAGAAATACACAATAGATGTAGTAAAGTATACCAAGCATAGGGCAAATGACACTACTCTTCAGAAACAAAAATGTAGATTTAAACACCAAAATAACACTATTCAAAACAATTATTATGCCAATGCTGTGCTACCAATGACAAAATGGACAACAACACCACAGGACAAAGGTAAACTTGTGACAGCTGAAATGGCATGCTTAAGCAGAATCCTAGGAATATCACTAAGAGACAAGAGTGAGGAAATTAGACAAAGAAACGGCACCAACCCAATCTTAGAATATATTAAGAGACAAAAGATTAAATGATTTGCATACATCAGCAGACAACCATCAGACAGCATACCACAGAAAGCTATGCTACACAGATACAGTGAAGGCAGACTAGGAGCTGGCCATGAAAACGATGGACCACCGAAATAAAATATATGACAAATTCTACAGTATACTTAGCAAACACGAGGGCCATCTCCAGAAAGTCTTCTACCCCTGACGCTGAAAAGCAACAAAGGGTTTAGCGAATAGATAGATAGATTTCAGGGCTTTTTTTCCCTCGTATTGCCATGTATTGCACCAGTCCTCATCTTTAGATATGACATCATCAGGTAGCATACCCTGAACAAATATCGTATATGACATCATCAGGTAGCATACCCTGAACAAATATCGTATATGACATCATCAGGTAGCATACCCTGAACAAATATCATATATGACATCATCAGGTAGCATACCCTGAACAGATATCTTATATGACATATAAAATAAATCTTTCTTAAAGCCATTTCAACAGATATCTTAAACATTACTTCTACATTTTGTTCCCAGTTTGTGATGTATAAATACTGAGATCACTGTCTGAAAACCAGTTCAAATTAGGGAGTTGGTAGTGTTCTCAAAGTTTACATGAAAACATTTCTGAACTTGTGAACATTCATAAAGTATGCTAATTACAGACGTAAACCTCCTAAAATGATGGTAAATGAAGATGATCATATTTTAATACATGATGTATAAAGCACTTAACCTTTAGCAAGCCAGATTAAAAAATACGAAACGTCTCCCTGCCACCGGATTCTTTTTTGAAAATTTGCGTTATTGATGGTGACTGTTTTGAAAATGTGATAATTTTTTGGTTGTTAGTGATATTTAAATAATATTTGCACATATAAATAAAGAATTGAATTATGCATATATTGGTATAATTTATGTACGTGTGTGTGTGATACCAGACGTATGAGAAAGTGGTAAAGACATTTTTCACAAAAAACATATATTTTATAACAAATAAAGAGGAAAAAAATAAGTAAAACAAAATAACTTACCTTACATATCGAATTCCTTGGCAACACTGTAAACTAAATCACGCAAATCTGTTGTATTTATGTTCTTTCACTGCGAAATTATCAAAATATAGCCGGGGGAACTGTATAAAACTTGTAGATTTGCAGTAAAATAGTTCTTTGAGCTTAGGCCTAGAGTTATTTTTTCTGCCACTTCAAAATATTCAATATCAAACGTACAAGTCCCCAAACCAACACGGCATTCTGTATATTCACTGCTGTGAAACTAAATAACCTAATAATTCATGATTCAAGCCATGATTCAATGTTATTTTATTCGAAACACGATGAAATAAAGGTCTATAAAACCGATCCACCATCATGGCATCGAACCGGTGTGCAGATGTTGTCAGATTAATTGCTCTTAAACTTTTACGAATAGCTAGCCATTCTCAAAAACGATCATTTCGGAAGTGGGGGATGTACCGGCTTTGATTGCGCATGTCCCCAGCTATGTGCACGGACTGTGGTACGTGTAAATCTCACGATATTCTCGTTGGGTGGGACGGGCCGCCAACAGCACGCGCCGCCATTTTGTTTCTCGGCGGCCGGGGTTGATATAGGCTTGGTGAAGGTTAAGCTTTATGTTTTCCCTACTAACATTAACAGTAACAAAAACTTCCTTATAATATTTTTGTTACATCTATTTCACATGTAAATTTTCATTGAAATTGGTCGAATAGTTGTTTATTATAAATTTTTTCCCACTGGCAGAAATTTCTAAATTCACTATAGTTTCCCTGTTTGTTCACACTTCAAGTTAAAATATTTTTAATAGGATTACTCAATTTTACAGAAGAGATTATAAGAACTGTTGCTGGCCAGCTGCAAGAGCATACAACATGAAAATGAAAACAGCAAGATGCAGAGGTAGACCAAGAAGAAGGTGGATTGCAGGAATTACCAACATTATGAGACCTCACATTATTACTGCATATCTAGCAAACAAATGTGCCATAGACCAAATACTAATCTTCATTTAATCCCATGATGCCTTAAAACATAAGCAGAGAAAAGACAATAGATGGAGAGAACGATGGGTGGATGGATAGACGAATGGACGGACAAATGAATGGATAGATGGATGATTCAATCTCTATTACTCAATCTCTGGGGGTATTTGAACTAAATCATAAGAGTAAATTAATGGGGAAAATGAACCAAATAATGTTTACAACAGTAAACAGCAGTGATCTACAAACAAGCAGCGGAAATCTAGGAGCAGTAGTGATCTACTTACCCATGGATCTGTAACAACTCTGACTTTCGTGCTAGTCGAGACTACAATTATTTGAAAGAAAAAAACAATAGGAAACTTATCACGATTTATGAAACAATAAAATAGAGAGATTATAAATAATACACAAAAAATTACAATAATTCAAACAACCTAATTATGAGATAAAAGTTAATATTAAATAAATAAACAACTGAATTATTAAAATGAAAAAATAACAAGAAAATAATGAAATGTATTAGTGTTTAATTTAGTATTTTAAAAAAAACAATAAAATAAGATAGTGGATCCTGGGAGTCTGTCGCTCAGAATTGCCCAGTGTAGCACAAAAAGGTAAAGCTAGAAACAAGGTAATGAAGCTTTGCTAATCACTGGAAACACACATAATCACACACAAATTGACATTTTGACCAAAAGGTCTTAATTACATACACATACACATCAAGATTACATACACATATCCATCAAAAAACAACTAGCAGGAATGACATAATTGAGGTTCACATGGCCTAGCTTTCAAAATGTGGAAATGACCAGAAGGATTGAAACTAGGTCAGAGGTGACAGAAATGGGAAACATACAAAGAAGCACTCAAATACATGTGAAACTAGACAAACAAAGAAATGATGCAACAACATATCATCCATATAACTGGTGCTCATTGAACCCTAAAGGTTTAAGAGTGCCAAATTTATATATGTAGCAGTTCTCAAGTGTGAGACAGATCCGGTCATCAGTGAAGCAAACCTTCATGGCCATCACCTGAATATCCTGGGCACCCCAATGACGTGTGCTATTGGAGTTGGCGCCAACAGGATAACCCAAATGATGTTTGATACTGTATAGGTGTTCGTAGAATCAGTCAGCAAACCTCCTATCAGTCTCAACTATATATGATTCTTGATTAGGAACAAGCATCACAACACTGGGGGCATTCCGATATATGCTCTACTTGCTGTTCCATCAGCCATCTAAAAGTGTATATGCTCAGTGTCCCAGTCAGTTGCTGATTATGGGTTCTTCTGATCTTTCCAGAGAGGGAGCACTTTCTCCCATTACCTCTAGTCCCATTTCTACCATTCTTTGAATATGTCATTGTCTTGTTAGACCTCCTCCTCATCTTTTCGTAGAGTATCTTTGTCTCCTCTAATCAATTCAATCTTAGCTCTTCTTATCTCTGTGCTGTTCACCAGGTTTTACTAGTCAATACATCGGCTCTTGAATTTTCGCATTTCATCACTGCTGCATCAGAAGACGCCATCCATGATAATCAGCAAAGACAGAAGAACAAAAGCTAAACATAAACATAAATTGAGAGAAACTACAACAAGTAAAACAGTATCAATATCTTGGACACAGTCACAAATTATGGCAGATGTGAAACAGAAGTTAAAAGGAGAATAGGAATGGCTAAAAGTACCTTCAATGACATGAAGAAAATATTAACATCTAAACAAATTACAAACAAGCTAAAAATGAGAATTATAAAATGCTACATCTATTCTATATTAATGTATGGCTCAGAAACATGGACACTAAATAAACAGAACACAGAATTTATGCCTTTGAGATGTGGGTATATAGAAGAATAGGGAGAACATCATGGAAAGAGAAGAAAACAAATAAAGAGGTGCTAAAAACACTTAATATGAAGAAAGAACTACTAAGAGAAATAAAAATTAGGCAAATAAAATATTTTGGACACATTAAAAGACATGATACCTTATTGAAGACCTTACTTGAAGATAAAATCAAAGGGAAGTGAGCAAGAGGTGGGCAGAGATACAAGTGGGAGAGTAACATTACACGATGGACAGGTTACAGTCTAGCAGAGTGCACCACCAAGACAAGAGACAGGAGATGTTGGAGATACGCTGCAGCCAACCTTCGCTGCGGAAATGGCACTTGATCATGATGAATCCTTAAAGATTTGTTAAATATTGAGTGGCTGCAGGAATGAGACAAGTTCCCCAGAAATTAGAGCTAGAGATAACTCCTCTCATCTTTTACTAACTTTCTCTGTACACTCCTTACAGATGATAATTACAAAACTATAAATGAATAATAATATTAATAAGACCCAAAACCCCGTTAGGGTTAAAGGGAGTGCCACATTGGAGACATCAGCACAAAAAGTCCTCCAAACACCTCTCTCCCCTTTTATCAGCAACCATACCTTCCATTACTAATTTTTCCATGCTTTTATATCTTTTTATCCTACCGAAGACAGATGTTTCGGGCTATTGGCGTAAAAGAAAAACAGCGACACAACACATCCTGCTGGACTACATCCTGCTGGAAATCTAGTAGGACCATTGTCCTGCTGCAAGAGATCCAGCAGAAGTTTGAGAATGAACGCTGAAGAAGAATATCTCTTTATATGACACAACATCTCAGTTATAATGTTGTTCAGGAGTCAACACTCTTCAACATTTCATGTTCTTTTTCACTTCTTTGTTCATCTCGTACGCTGTCCAAGTGAACAAATACAGACTAAAATGAACAAATAATATAGTGAACAAACTGAATAATTTTTGGACAAAAAATCTTTATCTAGAAAAAAGCTGCTGAATTTTTTTAATTTTTAAAAATTCTGTCCACACTGAAAAACAATTATACACGTAACAAGTTAAGTCACACACAGAAATAAGTTGTAAAAGATATAGGAGAGAATGCAAGAAACAAAATATGGCAGAAGAATAACTTACAGCAACAGGCAAACAATTCTGAAGCAACTTCCATTGTGCCATAACGTTATAGATCCTGCTGATACGTTCTGGTCTTTCAGGGTGAGACCTATCAAAATATTCATAACAAATTCATTGATTGAACTAACATTCACAATACTGTCAAATATTTTACAATGTAGATTACATTGTAATATCAGCTTTTAAATTGTGATTAACTGCAGAAGATTGCTCTCTTGAAGGAGAATAATGGACTGATTGATTGAGAGTCCCTAGAGGGTATGAGTGTGCCATTCTTGTTCACTATGTCTGGTAGGGTAACTTTAATTATGATTTCTTCCCCGTTGCACAGATGCATGTGCTCTCTTTGTTGCAATTCCTGGGGATTGGAACCAACCAACTTATAGTTCAAGTATAAGTGTTTCTCCTGGAATTATTCTCAATGGAAATGATTCCAGAGCTTTTCTAAGTCGCAGATGACTATTTCAGCCAATGTAGCCATAGGGTGCAATGATGTAGCCACAGGCTGCAATGTCACGAGTTAGACAGTTTTCTAATCTGGAAGGGATGACTTTCCTGCAAGGGTTAATCTCCTCTTTCTCACTCCCCCCCCCCCCCCACCCCCAACACTTTTGATATGAGTCTTTAGCAGGCTTCAACACAGCAGAGATTATAGGGTTGAGTGATTAGCCTCAAGCCCAACTTTCGCTATCTCCTCTACGACTTTCATGGCAGATAGCAATGTAACCAATCTTTGCTTCACTTTCTAACTCCGACAACACAAGCTATTTCAAATATGAGGATCACAATCAAAGACAACCATGATTTTTCAAGCTATTTCAAATATGAGGATCACATTCACGATAACCATGATTTTTCAAGCTATTTCAAATATGAGGATCACATTCACGATAACCATGATTTTTCAAGCTATTTCAAATATGAGGATCACAATCAAAGACAACCATGATTTTTCTTTCATTTATCTTGAAAATAATATATCATGTATTACAATTTAAATATATCTTACAGAAAACCATTTGTTGTCAAACAGGACATCACAGAAGTTCCTTCTCTGGAAATCTGGAGGGAAAGTCCACATACAAAATGATGAAATATGCCATCTAAATTCCCACAAAGAATCTTTTTCTTCTGCTGTCATTCTCAAAATCCCGCTAGTGATCAGAATGTAGTCTGGAGAATAGAATCTATTGTGCTGTGGTTTACAGCTTGGCTGCAATATTATACCTTCTGACCCGACACATTCAATTTCAGCATGGCTTTTGGAGTCATTTTGGCCTATGGGGGTTGAACACCACCTCACACATGAACCCCATAGCCACCTCTTATGACATACAAGGCAGCCCGGTGTAGATAACCCCCCCCCCCTTTGGACCCCAACAACACATGGACAGAACCCCATCTGAGAAGGAGGCTTTTTCTCACAGCTTTCATATACCATTGAAAGAAGTATCAAAATTTGCTCTATAGAAAACAACTAACCCTCCCTATTGCACATTTTAAAAAACAAGAGCCTCACTGCACAATTCCAGGAAATCAAAACTAACAAACAATACTAATTCATGTTTTAATCGGATGCCATGTATCGCTGAGTCCTGAAAGGGGAGCCAAAAATAGCGACACCGTTTACCTTCCATGCATGTTGCAAAAGGCGAATAAAGTATTGGAGTAAAGCTGGCTGTTTCATCCCATATAGTCAAAGTGACCCAGAAGCCATGCTGAAGTTGGATGTGTCAGGCTGAAAGGTGCAGCCAAACTTTAAACTAAGACACAGCGAAATCGGTTTTCGGGACATTTTGGAAATGCATGCAGAAGAAGAATGTTTGAATTATGTAACTCGTTAACAACTTACTTGTCATGCAGGTTTTTGTGTGACCTCATCTCTGCATCAAAGACATAACAACACCTGCAGAATTATTAAAATAGTTACCATTTATACAATTAATATTAACAAAATAACATCAATATTAATCAAGTTTTAAAAAAATAATCACCACATATTTAATCCATATAATATAGCAATAATATATAACAATAATCTGTGACATCATTAGGGTCACAGGATGTCACATTGGATCCATCCATTGGTGCAAAAAGTCCACTAAATATCCATCCAGCAGCTATTTGGATGAATGTGGAAAACTCATGCCATGACCATTCCCTGATGCTACCAGGATTTTCTTTGTCCACTTTCTCTTCTTCCACCCTAACTGCTCCTGCAGAATATACTTTGATATATTTGTTTCTCTAGAATATACTTTGAAAGTGAATGGTGTTACATTATTTTCTTCTTCTTCTGTGTTCGCTCTCTGATAACTAACACGAACATTTGTGTGGTTTACGCCGAGAAACATGAGATACGTTGTGCTGCTGATTTCACAATATAGATGCATTATTTTTCGCCTTCCAGCTCAGCTTATCCGTTTCCGGCACAATAGTGACTCTCAACTTCTATTTGCTCATGGTTTCTTTTTGGAAAAATTGTCCTGCCTTGGTAAAAACAACAGAGTGGGTGTGGTCAGTTGGTAAACCAACACAGAGTGGCTGTAGTCAGTAGCTGCCCACTGAGAGATATCTTGAGGTGGAGATAAAAGAACTTGGAAGCAAGTTTGACAAACAATGATCTCTCAACTAAGAGTACTAATACAATACATTTCATTTATACATCATTAACTACATACTATAGATGCCTTGGATACAGAATACTTTCTCTCTATTGTGAAACACACAAATATACCTCTTCCTGTGTGTTAATTATTAACCCCTTAGTTGCAGAGGTATTCTTAAGGATATGATGAAAATCCACTGACATGTTGTAGATATCCTCCTCTTCTTAGCTTCCCAGGGAAAAAATATCTGTCTGGATGCTTATAATAAAGTATTTAGACGAATTGTTTCCGTTGGAAACTAAGAAGAAGAAGAAGATCTCTGCAAAATTGCAGCAACCCATCATTGTATCCTTAAGGATACCTCTGGAGTTAAGGGTTTAAGTTAAGGTCTCTGTATATCACAATCAGTTCAAATCATCTCAATTCGTCTTGCCACAAGTCTAATGAGACACGACAAGAGAGTGATGTCGACGCTCTGTACAACTCTTCCTGACTTAAATCAAAATCTCCAGTGCAGGTCATTTTCACATCTACATGTGGAGAGAGCTAGAAAGTCTCGGGTAGATCATGAACCATCTACAGTTACCATCCCATGACCGAAATATCAAAAGACATTTGCAACCAGAAAAATATTTATTAGCCATTTACGAAGATGACATCATAGTCTAGGACATAATTCTAACTCAATTTCATAAAATGGATGTAACAAATGGTCATCATCATGTGATGGATGACCAATAACATCATGACCAACACATGTAAGAAAAGTGCTTCTGTTAGTGTTCACAAGACTAACTACTATGCAACAGTAAGTTGAACAAGTTGAGATGAATTACTTATAGATCTTCTTCTACATTTGTTTTTAAATTCTTACAGATTAGCAGGATGTAGTCCAGAGAATGGAATACATTGTGTCATTGTTTACAGCTTATATTTACTGTCCATGTTTCACCAGTACATAGCAGCACTTGAAGCACTACTGCTGTGTACAATTTCAGCTTAGTCTATAGAGAAATTAATTTATTAGCAGGTTAACAAGAAGGTTAACTGTTAACAATCGTGAAACTTCATAAAGTCCAGTGGTACAGGAATATGATGAGACATTTCTCAATGACAAAGGATGTTCTTCAAGGTACAGTGAATGGTGGAAGAAGACAAGGTGGCCATAAGAAGACATGGCTGGATAATATCAAGGACTGGACAGGGTGTGGAGTTTCCAAACCCATCAAGATGGTAGAGGATAGAGATGTGTGGAGATCTGTCTGCACGAAATGTCTCAATATGATACCCCTACGACCATGACCAGTTATGGGTTTTATTATTATTATAATTATAGGCTAATGTCATTTCTATGCCACACATTTGCATAAAGTCTACAACATATACTACCAAAAGAATATCCCTTTACTAACTAACTCTCAAGAAGTAATAACTATGATAATGTAATATTGTTACTTGTTTAACTAATAAATAATAAAACTAATGTAAAAAAGAAATAACAGAAAACAAAAGATCACGGAACTTTTTCCACATTACGGTCCCACTGGGTGCCACTCAATGTACATACTATTGATTGATATAAATTATAATAGAATGAGGTTAAAAAAAAAAGGGAAGAAATCATGAGTGTCAAATCAGACCAAGTGAAAACCTCAAGTTAATGATGACATGTTCACACACAGACGTTCCTTTGTTTTCTTTTATTTCTTTATTCCATTAGTTTTATGCAGTTATTAGTTAAACAAGTAACAATATTACATTATCCCAGTTATCGCTTCTTGGATTTGTTGCTGCAGTTGGATATCCTCTGACAGTTTGGTTATTTATGACTAACTCTCACCTGATTTCTGCTGCAGACAGTTTTGTCTCTTTTATAAGCCTACCAATGAGGTCTGAAAAATAAACACGAGTTTCTTCTTTCTGTACGGGATAACAGTTCACGATCTCAAACTTCTCTGGTCTGTTCTCAGGGGTGCTGAAATTGACACCTTCACTGTAGAATGTAAGATTAGAGATAATTTGAACAATCTTATCTATACGATTATCCACTAAACAAACATAACAATTAATGTGAACAAATTAATATCTCTTTTCTATGCTGTAGAAAATATTGGCATTTGAATTGCTCTGAAAATATCATGGATAGAAAGATGTCAGGAAAGAAAATATAAAAAATATAATAATTCATCTAGATAAATCTAGTACTATTTCTATAATTGGATCTGGTTTGGAATGAGTGCCTACATATTTGATTATTTCCCATGGTTATGTTTATAAGTTTATATTTATTAATTTAATATAAATATATTTAGGGTTAGGATTAGTTATGTAAAACATAACTAACCCTAACCCTAAAAATGAATATTTAAACTAATTATTAATTTAATATTCAGATTCATTAACTACAAAATACATAGGTAGGCACTAATTGCAAACCAGAACCCTATAATTTATCAAATTAGAACACTATGGTGAATAAGTATTATAATAAAGAGATCCAGAGATTTTGTAATTGTTTGAGGAGAAAGTAGTGGGGGGAGGATTCACTGGCAGGATTAGGAAAATATACAATTAAATTAACATGCCACAGGAACCATCAGCATATATACACTTCGCCATCTGTTGAAAGAGACAGAGCTCTTATAGGTATGCCCAAATCATACCAGCCATTGGTTCAGATAATCACCATACCTTACACATGATGCTAATAAGCAGAACAGCACTTCTTGGCCACATTTTAACACTTACACAGGCGGCATATTACCAACATCTTTGAAGAAGCACACTTCTGATTTTTCCAAGATGTCATAATGTCCAAAACATTTCCAGTAATTTCTGAGAATCTTGATAGAATTCAAGATTGTGGTCATTATACTGGGGAAAAAAGACAACAATAAATGATAAACATAAATAAACACAAAATGATATAACGTATAATATTTTTAAATGTGAGTCTATCTATCCGTGTATGTTGCCCATAAGGCAACCAAAGTAATCTGACTTAGTTCAGGATGCAAAGAATGGGGCCACTGTTTTTATTTCAGGCATGTCTTGATGGGTGACTAAGAAAAGTTGAGAAAAGTTGGGAATGGGCTGACAACCTGTCACATGTAAAAGAAAAATTATCATTGTCACTGCATGTCTTGTCTTGATTTGTTACTTTTGTCTTCTGACATATGGTTCTCATGGATGACGAACAGATGCCAGTGAAAATTGTATTTTTGTCCTTTTGTGGCAAATTATCACTAATCTTTGAGTGAGCCGCGTAGCGCAGTGGTTAGCGCACTGGCTTCGCATATGAGTGGTGCTGAGTTCATTCCCCAGTTGAGGCGGAAATGTTTTTCAGATTGCAACGGCTCCTGGGTCGACCCAGTCTTAAATGGGTACCAGATTAATCCGAGAAGTAAAGACTACTAGGGTGAGGAGATGGCTACTGCCCTCATTTGCAGAGCCTGTGAAATGTGAGATCGCTAACATCTCACACCCCTACGGCATTAATAAATGCTATGGGTTACTTTACTTTTTTTTACTACTAATCTTTGAACTATCTAACTTGATAATAATGACAGGTTAGAGTGGAGAGATATAATCATACAATCTTATTACCAATCTTTGAATTGACTTAACTGATGACAATGACAGGTTACAATGGAGAGACATAATCAGATGACATATCACTAATCTTCAAGCTGTCTAGCCCAGTGATTCCTTAAAATTGCAAACTTCTGACTAAGCACATCCAGCAAAGTTGAATAAATTTAGTTAAGTAATGACTTCTGCACAATTGTTTTTTTCTCCTGCTTCTGCAGAATCTAGTTTATATTAGTAAATCTGTAGCCTATTTATCAGTAGAGATAAAAAAGAGATTAACAATATCCCTACAAAAACTGTAACAAAGATGAAAACTATATGGGAAGGGGCAAACAGAAAAATAGAGTTACAACTATTAAGAAGTTATATTTTTCCAGTGGCAACATATGGTTGTCTAAATGTGGACAATGACATCCACAATGGAAAAGAAAATATCAGCATTCAAAATGAGATGTTATAGAAAGGTCCCATGTCCGATGAATATCATGGTCAGAAAGAAAAACCAACTCAGACATCTGCAAAGACCTTAACATAGAAGAAGACAGGCTACTCAAAATTATCAAAAAATGTATGATAACATATTTTGAACATATAAAAAGATACAATAGTTTAAAAAGATTACTAATGGAGGAAAAAGTTCCAGGAAAGAGAAGAAGAGGTAGACCACAACTACGACGGACACAGGATATCAAAGATCTTCTGAACATGACACTGCAAGAGGCTAGACAGCTTTCATAGAACCGAGAGGCTTACAGAATGACAGTGAGTACAACATCTGTAAAGACCAGGTCATATGGATGATGAGCCTATTTTCCACTGAGACAAAAGTACAAACCTGTCTGATGGCTCTATAAGCGGAGGCATCTTTGGACAAGGGTCACGAAGTAAGCTCCTCAATGTCAAAGCACATCCTTCAGCAAGGGATTTGAGACAATAACCACCCTATGTGTCAAAGAACTCAGATTAAAATTAACATTTGACTTCCACCAAGTAGTACATACCAGTTGCACAAACAGAAACATAAAACACACTACAATTGCACCAACAGAAACATAAAACACACTACAATTGCACCAACAGAAACATAAAACACACTACAGTTGCACCAACAGAAACATAAAACACTACAATTGCACTAACAGAAACAT
Organism: Meghimatium bilineatum; assembly: GCA_034231615.1. Lineage (NCBI taxonomy): Eukaryota > Metazoa > Mollusca > Gastropoda > Stylommatophora > Philomycidae > Meghimatium > Meghimatium bilineatum. Next base: position 42,397,202 of record CM067317.1, on the reverse strand, counting down.
AAAACACACTACAGTTGCACCAACAGAAACATAAAACACTACACTTGCACTAACAGAAACATAAAAAACACTACAGTTGCACTAACAGAAACATAAAACACACTACACTATAATATAAATATCTATAAACATAAAGATATGTAAATATAAACTATAATTAAGAACTTGTAATTGCAAAAAAATAGTAGAGGTTGATGTTTTGGTAATCCAGTCACCATGACCTTCAGAGATTATTTGAAGATCCGACATTAATAATCTCTAAAGGTCATGGTGACTGGATTACCTCAACCTCAACCTCCACTATTTTTTCACTATTTATCAGCAGAGACATAAAGCAGACACACAACTGTACAAGCAGACAGAGACAAAACAAACAAACTTAAAATTGACAGAACACACAAGATTGTTGTCAAAGAATTTCAATTTTCAGTCAAAGAACATAATTATGTAAGATGATCTCACCTCAAGGACTACACACACTCTTCCTGTGGCTAGTCCCATCAGATGATGAGTCATGTGTGCGTACATAGATGGTGTCACCAACATTTCTCCCTGAGTTATATACAACAACATATGAATACATCATTCTTATTCTTTCATCCTTTACCAAAAACTAATGAAGCAATCTATGGTCAAAAAGATAAAAGACTTGATAGTTGGTTGACATATGAGACAAGAGATATAAGACAGAGAATAGACTGGCAGAAGACATGCGAGAGAGAGACACACACGTGTGTAAGAGATTAGCATGAGACATACATAAACACAGTCAACACATGAGACATACATAAACACAGTCAACACATGAGACATACATAAACACAGTCAACACATGAGACATACATAAACACAGTCAACACTTGAGACATACATAAACACAGTCAACACATGAGACATACATAAACACAGTCAACACATGAGACATACATAAACACAGTCAACACATGAGACATACATAAACACAGTCAACACATGAGACATACAAGAGACAGTATCCTCATCATCAGGTAGCAGATCCTAGACAGGATACAAAAGCCATCAGGTAACATATTCTGGACAGGATGCAGCAGCCATCACAGCCTTTCACAACTACTGACGATCTAATCTTCCAACCTCTATGAGTGTCACATTCAGGTGGTCCTCGACACTTTGTGTCCATCACCTTGGTCTCCCTCTTTGCTCATTGTCCTGACATCATCCCTTCTATTATGATCTTGTCTAGGCTGTATGTCAGTTGATATGGAAAAATATTGTAGTTTGCTGGAGTGAACCTTGTTGTTTGGCCAGTTTTCCTTTACATATAATTCTCTCTGAATGTTCCTATTGTTGATCTTTTTGGTCCATGGTGTTCTGAGGATTATTCTACATTTTCTTCAAGTTCTGATATTATATTTTTTACTTCATATGCGATTGTCCAAGAAAAAATTGACAATTGAAATCAAGAGTGGGGCAAAAAAAAAGGATTGAGGCAAGCTAGAGAAGACACACAAGAGACAGCATACAAGAGAAAACTAGAAAAAACATGAGAAAAGTGATACCAGTACAGGAAACAGGTAGGTAAACTACAAAACATGGAATGGCAAGAAATGAAACATGCAATAAATAAATAGAAAAAAAATGTCTGAAAATAAACGTGACCTTTAAGAAAAATAACCAATTGGAAACTACTTTTAAAAAAAGCACCAACAAAAACTGAAGCAAACAATAGCCAATTTTAAAAAAACATGCAAAATAAAGTCGCAAAAATGTAAGTCTTTGTTGGCTAAATTAATAATACCTCTTATAGTGAGGTACTCTCCTTTCAACTGCAAATGTAAAGTCTAATTAGGTTATATAAGAACTATTACGCGAAAAAATAGTGGAGGTTGAGGTTTTAGTAATCCAGTCACCACAAACTCCAGAGATTATTTACATCTGATCTTCAAATAATCTATAGGCCTATGCAGTTATCAGAACTAGATATTATAAAGAACATTAGTCTTGGATTACTATTTAGTAGTCTAGCCATCTTTTTGCCATATTTTACCTGAAATTTGATCATAAACATTTCTAATTACTTGGCCACCACATTTTATCAACAAAGCAGAACAAAACATGCAAACACAGAAATGTATTCAATTCTCAACATGACAATGAGATTAGAAAACACAAGTACAGTTTGTTTCCAAGCAGAAGCACACATCTAGTACCTTCTCATCCCCAATGGCTGAATCTAATCCATTACTGATTAGCACAAGCTGAGGGCTGAACTAAATCAGGCAAATGAAAATAAATCAATATTGACAAAAAGCAAGCCCACAAATTCTAAAACTGAAACATGCAAACACAAAATGAAAAATGAACAAGGAAAACTTCTTTCACTAAGCTCGTCTATAATCTCAGAAGTTGGATGTATGAGATTAATTATTATGACTCAAAAAGAGAACTTAAAAATCAGAGACAACTAATATTAAAAGTGATTTATTGGAATTACTAGAAATATATTAGATATTAAATTACTGGGAATAATTATTATAGAGAATTACAAGCTAAATTGCTATGAATTATTACTAGAAAGTAGGTCCTATTAATAGAAGAAACTACTTGAGAATATGTCAGAAAATTTCTAGAGTAAATTACTGGAGAGAATTACAAGCTAAATTACTGGAAATATTTTTTAGAAAGTAGGCCCTTTCTCCAGAAGAAACTACCGGATAAAAATGTTAGATAATTGCTAGAGCAAATTTCTTAACAGATTAATTCTACTTCAGAGAATTATTTACAAGCCAAATTGCTGGACAGAGTTACTAGATAGTATTAACTCTAGAGAATTACTGGTGAAAATATCTAGAGAAAATGTTACTTCATGACCATGATTGCTGGCATAGGTGATAATGAATCTCCACAACTTTATTTTAAATGTTTTTAATCATTTCAGCTATATCCAGAACCATTGAATGCCACAATGTCAATATGTATGTCCTATTGTGACAATCATGGGTTCATTTTTGTTTTAACTCAGAGCTGTGAGAGAAATATCCCTTGCTGAGCTAAGCACTTTCTGTGGCTACAAATCACATAATCAGTTTATATTTAAATTCAAAACTGACGTCAGATTTTTATCCATTAACAAATGTGTGCTGGGTTGCCAGATTATTGAAATCATTTTTTACTAGTGTAATTTCAGGTAAAATATGACCTAAAATGACCAAACTACACACATTTTCTTCTCTGACCTTCATTCTCAAACTCCACTGCACATGTCCTAACTCTCTTGTAGCAGAACAATAGTCCTGCTAAATTTCCAGCAGGATATAATCCAGAGCATTGAAATGCATAGTGTCGCCGTTTTATTTTTGCCAGTGTCTGACACATCCGTCTTTAACGAGATACGTTTTCAAATTGACCAATAATAGACAAAATGACTGAAAATAAATTTCATCGCCAGTTAAACTTAAACATGGTGAAATTTGGTCATGAGATGGTCAAATTCTAGCAACCCTGCCGAGAGTATATGAAAATAATCTAATTTTAAAAAGATGACTTTCTAATTTTTGCAATAGTGTGTATGTGACAAAATCTTTGCTATAGCGTGTATGCGGAAAAATTTTTGCTATAGTGTGTAGGTGACAAAAAGTGCTTAGTCTCAACTACCACTTCACACTCAGTTATTTCAAGTGTGACCACATCTACATGTAACATCAGAATACCTCCGGGCAGCCAACAGCAGCATCATACCCTGAGGATATCAGGATTAAGTGAGGCTGAAACTGTAATGAGATAATGATCATGAATAATATAGGTCAGAATTTTTTATTTTAACTTGACAAAGTTTGCGAAACAAATATCACTATAAATTTTTTACCTATTAAATTTTAACTTGACTGCCATAACGTCTAAAGTTAATTTTAAAATGTGACTGGGTTCATTATAAAATGTCAACTCCGCACTAGTCAGTCTGGAGACGTGTTGAATTTGTCTATGTCTCCCCACTGTCCACATCAGGTTCGCCATTCCATAGGTTGGTATTGAATTTGTCTATGTCTCCCCACTGTCCACATCAGGTTAGAAAGTCCATAGATTGGTGTTGAATTTGTCTGTCTCCCCACTGTCCACTGTTCACATCAGGTTAGCCAGTCCATAGATTGGTGTTGAATTTGTCTATGTCTCCCTACTGTCCACATCAGGTTAGAAAGTCCATAGATTGGTGTTGAATTTGTCTGTCTCCCCACTGTCCACTGTTCACATCAGGTTAGCCAGTCCATAGATTGGTGTTGAATTTGTCTATGTCTCCCCACTGTCCACATCAGGTTAGAAAGTCCATAGATTGGTGTTGAATTTGTCTGTCTCCCCACTGTCCACTGTTCACATCAGGTTAGCCAGTCCATAGATTGGTGTTGAATTTGTCTATGTCTCCCTACTGTCCACTGTTCACATCAAGTTAGCCAGTCCATAGATTGGTGTTGAATTTGTCTATGTCTCCCCACTGTCCATATCAGGTTAGCCAGTCCATAGATTGGTGTTGTATTTGTCTATGTCTCCCTACTGTCCACTGTTCACATCAAGTTAGCCAGTCTATAGATTGGTGTTGAATTTGTCTATGTCTCCCCACTGTCCATATCAGGTTAGCCAGTCCATAGATTGGTGTTGTATTTGTCTATGTCTCCCTACTGTCCACTGTTCACATCAAGTTAGCCAGTCCATAGATTGGTGTTGAATTTGTCTATGTCTCCCCACTGTCCATATCAGGTTAGCCAGTCCATAGATTGGTGTTGTATTTTTCTATGTCTCCCTACTGTCCACATCAGGCTAGCCAGTCCATAGATTGGTGTTGATAATCAAATTTAATATTTTAGCCATAACAGAAGAGATATGCATTTTGATAATTCATTTCAGCAATTTTATTATGCTACCTATTGTTCCTACTAAACAGAAGGATCTGCTGCAATAAGATGTCATTCTCACTTTCTTGTAGTCCCCTTAAGCACAAATTTTTTTTACCCATGGAATATGAACATGTTCCACTGAGGGAACATCACCCTCAAACATCTGCATGTAGATGTCCGGAAGATCTCAAGTGGCCCATCAGACCAACCACAATCCAACAGCAAAACTCTATTAGAAGGCAACCCTAGATACTTAGACATTCCTCTGGTGAAAGTGATAGGGCATTTCAACCACACAATTATCCATGTATCCTTTCTAAGAAGTAGGCTTTGCATCAAAGCATTGCTCACATCTGACAATCACCGTTTTCTGATGAAGTCCTTCTGCATCTTCACTAACATTTTGGAAGCAGTCCAGCATACAATTTCAAATGGACTATCAGACCCTCACAATTTCACATTATTGTTTACCGGGGAGAAAGTGTTGATTAGATTTGCACTAACACCTTCTCCTCAGCTTTGTTGAGTAGATTCAAGGGAAAGGCAGTGTCTATATGCTTGAAAATAAACAGAACTGCAGGAGATGCCAGAAGATAGTCAATATGATACAAGTGACTGTCTTAGGGTTCCACTCCGAATTTACTGTAGGGTTTTACTTCCTTACCCTGAGGCACCCCCGTGCTAGCCTTCTAGTCAGTGGGACTTTCTGTATGAAATGACTTCCAAAGCCTACGGAACTCTCGTGCTAAAAGCAGCAGGTGAATAATTACGACAGAAGACAAAAGTAAGAAGTTCAAACACGGCATACAGTGAAAATAATATTTTCACAGAAGACAATTTGTCAACCTATTCCCCAACCTTCCTTAGTTGCCTCCTATGATATACCTGGAAAAAAGACAGTGGGCCTATTCTTAGCACATTAACTTATAAGTATAGGTCCAGGTTGTCACACAGGCGGTTGGTGTCTTCTGTGTATGAAATAAAACTGTAGAGAAAACTCCACTGTTCAAACAGGATACAAGAGTTCTACTACTTGTACTTCCTCAGAAATAAAACAAAAACATAAATAACTGAGATACACCTACAAAATTACATCACTCACACAACACACAACAAACAAATACATAAACAACTGAGCCTCACATCATCGCTAACAACCTTATATCACCCGCACAACACACAACAAACACATCAACCACTGAGACTCACACCACTAACAACTTTACATCACCTGCACAACACGAAACAAACACACAATGAGTTTGTTATCAACAATCACATAATGAAGTAACACCAACCTCGTAAGCTACTGGAAGCAGGATCATATTGAAGACAGCCATGTAATCACTATCTGTCATACCTGTCTAGAAATTTACAAAATAATCATTTACTATTTCACAAATCCTCACTCATAATAAATAACAATTGAAGCATATTCTGAACAAGACATTGGTATTCAACTATTAGTGAATTTGTAAACATTTAGCATCCGATACATCTAATCATATCCAGAGTTGGTTATTTACACTGTACTGGCAATATGATTGGATGTATGAGTGATGACTAACTAGCAAGGGAGTAAACCCTTACAGAAAGTCTGGAGAGGAGACCCTGAGGCAGTCAACTGGGTATCATATTGACTATCTTCTAGCATCTCCTTCAGATCTGCTCATTTTCAAGCATTGCCTTTCCCTTGAAACTACTCAAAGAGGAAGGTGGGAGTGAAAATTGGAAGTACACTTTCTCCATAAAACCTGCCCAGGCAACTAATTACACATTCCACATCACTAATACATCTAATCATATCTCCAGTACAAAGTAAATGATCAACACTCGAATCACGAGAAAGTTTCACAAAACTTGTGCATGTGAGGCAGATACACTAACCACTATACTACAAAGCGGTAAAATCTTCACTGATGTTTAGATAATTATACGCTAAACACATTACCCGCAACAACTGTAAACAACAATGGTGGACCGCTGGCTCAAAAGGAAGACTGCTATTAAAAAAAAGTAAAGTAACCCATACCATTTATTAATGCTGTAGGGGTGTGAGATGTTAGCGATCTCACACTTCAGTGGCTCTGCAAATGAGGGCGGTAGCCATCTCCTCTCCCTCGCAGTCTTTACTTCCCAGATTAATCCGGTACCAATTTAAGGCTGGGTCGTCCTGGGAGCCGTTGCGGTCTTAAAAATATTTCCGCCTCAACTGGGGAATGAACCCAGGACCACTCATATGCAAAGCCAGTGCGCTCACCACTGCGGTACGCGACTCTCAAGAGTGATATAAGCAGACATGTACTAACCAAATTCACATGACAGCATAAATAGACTACACTGCAAAGATCAAACCACAATATTTAGACTGCAAACAACACATGTACAACTTAATAAACACCTACAACGGATTACCGCAGACCATACACCATACTGCAACCACTGCAAGACAAGAGGAGGAAACAGTAAAACACCACCTTATTGAATGTCCTGCACTACAATAACTATGAAAACAACTGTTAAACACCAAACTCCTCCATCACTAACATCCTTTTATACAGACACAACACAGCTGAAGAAGACATGCACCTACCACCAGCTGATATAGAGAAAAAAGAGTGAAATCTCGTAACCCCGGAGATTGGATAAGTAAATAAATAGATAATTATACAGGATGTTTCAGAAAATAAAGAAGTTCCATTGATAGAAAATGGCCATGTTATTATGAAACTTCTTTTATAATTGTCTGGGCGAAGAGTCGCCACTACGCATGCCTGGAGAGAGATATAGAGGCTGTCACAGGCTAAGGGTAGCCCACCCGAATTGTCAAGGCATGCCGAAATCGGATGTGCTAGGCCTACAAGGCGCATAACGGTGGCACAACGTAATCACGCTCCCGGCGGAAATCGCACGGATATCCGTGATGGTTACAATGGAGCGAACGCAAAACAAACAAACAAACAACTTCATTTATCATAAAGTGTCCAAAAACCGCATGTTTCTCTTTGGGGAGTTGTACTTGGGGGTAATGGGTTTGCCACATCATGTACAGGATGAGTTTTTTTATTTATTTTATGACAGAAACAAAATACAGATCTTATCAGGAGTTTAACCCTGGACCTCATGAAAGTGAGACCAACACTCTAGCCTCATGGACTTGCACCTCACTTGATCATAACTACCCTGCAGAAATCATCAAACGTGAGGAGAGGAATAATAAAAAATCTTAGATATGCAGATGTCAATATCTCTGTGTGGCTGAGGTCCAAAAGGGAAGTAAAATGGTGACCTGTCATGCATATCATAAGAGTTGACTAAGAAGAATTGGGTGTACAATTGACTGTCTTCCTATAGGTCATAGTGACCTAAAAATATTATGCTGTGATGGGTGTGCAATGTAAAAACATGCAGATATTGTAACTGCTATAAATCATGACACAATACATTCCATTCTCAGTATTATACCCTGCCAACTTGCAGGAGTTTAAAAATTAATGCAGGACAGGATACTCTTGACCGTGGAAGTACAAACTACAGTCTGCGGGTCAAATTCGACACAAACCATTTTTACAGACCTGATCAACAGAGTAAAACTTACAATATGCACTAATCCCTGAGCTCACAAAATATCAAACCACAAGCTGTCACAGGCAAGCTACATAAAGCATGATAAATTGTAAATGGTTACATGAAATATTGAACTGAATACATGTTCAGAACTAAATGAAACTTGGGGACAGTTTCTGTTTGCATCTTTTAATAATGAGAACAGTAAACTTTGCCTATGATCAGAGTCAGTCATTGATCAATGGATTTAAATAAAGTTCTTCATATCTCCTAAGTTGCAGATATGGCCAATACCAGATACAAACAAGAATTTGCTTTGTGTGCTGAAAATAGTCATTTCCACCTGCCCTACACACAAGATAGCAGATATCATTAGCGTCATCAAACTAAAAACTGACCCTTCTTCACGTTCAATGGCCCTGCTAAAAGGCTGCATGAAAGCACACTGGCTAAGTGAGTAGGTTACCACCCACAATTATTTCACTCAAAATTAATTAACCAGGAAAAAACATGAGATATCGCAGGCTAATTGTAAACGGTGACACAATATAATTAGCCTCACAGTTAATGGTGACAGAATATAGTTAGACTGATTACAAATTGTGATATAATTAATATAGCCAGAGTAACTATAAATTGTGACAGAATATAGCCAGACTGATTACAAATTGATATAATATAGCCATTTAACAATAAATTGTGATAGAATATCACCAGACTCATTGAAAGTTGTGATAGAATACAGCCAGATTTACTATAAATTGTGATAGAATACAGCCAGATTTACTATAAATTGTGATAGAATACAGTCAGATTTACTATAAATTGCCGCACGTGTGTTGCCGGGGCTTGAAAGGGGAGCAAAGAATAGCAACACTGTTTACCTTCCACGCATGTCGTAAAAGGCGACTAAGGAGGTTATGGGATGGAGTTGGCTGTCCCATCCCATATAGGGTCAGCGACTCAAAGCCATGCTGAAGTCGGATGTGTCAGGTCGCAAGGCGCAGATACCGCAGCAATGCTGTAAACCATGACACAACGCATTCCGTTCTCCGGACTACATTCTGCTAAGCTGCAGGAGTTTGAGAACGAACGCAGAAGAAGAAGACTATAAATTGTGATAGAATATAGCCAGATTTACTATAAATTGTGATAGAATACAGCCATAATTACTACAAATTGTGATAGAATACAGCCAGATTTACTACAAATTGTGATAGAATACAGCCAGATTTACTACAAATTGTGATAGAATACAGCCAGATTTACTACAAATTGTGATAGAATACAGCCAGATTTACTACAAATTGTGATAGAATACAGCCAGATTTGCTACAAATTGTGATAGAAAGTTTTTGCTATGTGGAAGGATTGAAGATAAATACCACTAAAATTATAACAGTAGAGAAAATGTGGATTGTAAAATTATTACCCTATAATGAATACTTAACATAAGAATGACAATAACGTCAAATGCTATAATCTACCTTGTTTAACGGAATGTTGATATTGAATCCTTCCCCAGGGCCTTTGCCGATGTAATCATAGTCTGATTCACGGAGCTGAGGCCAAAATCTGCCATGCTCATAACGATGGATGGAGAAGTATAGTACTCTGAATTTGATAAATGAAAGATACAGTCCTCTAAATTTAATTAAATGAAAAATATAATAATCTACATTTGATTAACAAAGATAGCATCACACAAATTTTATTAAATGAAATAATAATATCTATAACCCATCAGTGACATAGGTGTGCCACACTGGATACAGCACAAAATCCCTCTTAACATCTCTGTTCTCAGCCACTTGGATGTGTAAACAAAATCATGCCCAGACTATTCTTTGATGTTATCAACCCCAGATTTTCTATGTCCACCTCTTATTCTAATACAAGAAAGTACAGAACTTTAAATCTAATTAATGCCAAATACAGTACAATTATTCCTTTTATTTATTCAGTAAGCATACAACTGTGAATTGTTTAAATATTAAAATACAGTATTCTGAATTTGATAAATTATAAAGTACACTAATAATTTCATTGATACAGAATACTGACAAAATTTCTAATTAATATTTACTTGATGAGGCTATATATCTGGTAAAACAAACACTAAATATGAGATATATTGAACACTTCTTCAATCTGAACATTTACCAGCCACATTCAGGATGTATCTGCCTGAACTTACACATGGTTCAAAGTCAAAGATTGTATTGGTTATATAATTGAATTTATTCCTAGAGCTAAATGCCAAAATCAGATGTGCTGGGCTGGAAGGCACAAATAATGCAGCTCTGCTGTAAAACTAACAGCACAACATACTTTACGTTCCGGGCAGCAACCGCACTATTTGTGCTGGTTATCAAAGAGCAAATGCAGAAGAAGTAGGGTCTAGACATTCAACAATAGTTAAATAGTAATGTCCTGTACAGGATATAAAAGTAAAAAAAAAGTAATTTCCTTTATTCATGCTTGAGGGGTATCAGGGAATACAGTGTTGCCTGAAGCTTATAAATAAATACAGTGTGAAAGATGTCTGAAGCGTATCACGAAATACAGTGTGAGACATGCCTGAGGCGTATCAAGAAATACAGTGTGAGACATGCCTGAGGCGTATCAAGAAATACAGTGTGAAAGATGTCTGAGGCTTATCAAGAAATACAGTGTGAGACATGCCTGAGGCGTATCAAGAAATACAGTGTGAGACATGCCTGAGGCTTATCAAGAAATACAGTGTGAGACATGCCTGAGGCGTATCAAGAAATACAGTGTGAAAGATGTCTGAGGCTTATCAAGAAATACAGTGTGAGACATGCCTCAGGCTTATCAAGAAATACAGTGTGAGACATGTCTGAGGCTTATCAAGAAATACAGTGTGAAAGATGTCTGAGGCTTATCAAGAAATACAGTGTGAGATATGCCTGAAGTGTATCAAGAAATACAGTGTGAGATATGCCTGAGGCTTATCAAGAAATACAGTGTGAGATATGCCTGAGGCTTATCAAGAAATACAGTATGAGATATGCCTGAGGCTTATCAAGAAATACAGTGTGAGCCCATATCTTTGTATTGACCTTTGGTATACCAACAGATAATGTGTTCAGCATTACATCTTCCATCTTTATTTTCCCAGAAGATCTGATATCATTTTTTCTAGGCTGGATCAACCTATGAGCCATTGATGATTTTAAAATATTTCCAGTTGAACTGGGAATTGAACCATTAATAATCTGACCAGGAAGTCAATGTCTTAACCAGTGAGAAAACAATTGTAATAACACAAAATGTGTCTTGAATAGAAGATTACCTTGGATCATCATAAAACATTCTCTGAGTTCCCTGGCCGTGGTGTACATCCCAATCAACAATCAAAATCCTGAGTGAAAATAATTAACTGTCAATATAACATAATTATTAAATTAAACAATATGAACTAAACTGGTGATAATGTCATATGGTTATGCTGCTCCACTGTACCCGTCATTTTCAAAAAATTAATAATAATAAAACCCATAACCAGTCCGCGTCGTAGTGGTGTCACATTGAGAAATTTGGTGCAGAAAGTTCTCCACGTATCTTTATCGTCTACTGTCCTGACGTGTTTGGAAACTTCACACCCTGTCCAGTCCTTGATGATATCCAGCCATGTTTTATTCTTGCCACCTCATCTTCTTCCACTCGTCCACCGTACATTGAAGAACATGTTTGTCATCAAGGAATGTTTCATCACATGTCCACATCACCAGAGTTTATGAAGTTTCCCAATTGCTAACAGTGGTTCTTGTTGACCCACTACTACATTAATTCTATCGTGCACAAACACATTGGTCTTATGTTCTCGGTCTCCCGTGTGTTGTCGGGGCCCGAAAGGGGAGCAAAGAATAGCAACGCTGTTTACCTTCCATGCGCGTCATCCTTAGAGGTTATGGGATGGAGTTGGCTGTCCCATCCCATATAGGGTCAGTGACCCAAAGCCATGCTGAAGTCGGATGTGTCAGGCCAAAAGGCGCAGATATCGCAACAATGCTGTAAACCATGACACACCGCATTCCGTTCTCCGGACTACATCCTGCTGACCTGCAGGAGTTTGAGAATAAACGCAGAAGAAGATGTTCTCTGTAACAGATAGCCAACACATGTTTATAAGATTAAACCATGGAATATTGCTTTCAGCTAATTAGATCATGTGAAAATAGGTAGTAATGTCATCTGATTGTCCACTGTACCTTGTCATTTTCAGCTAATTAGATCATGTGAAAATAGGTAGTAATGTCATGTGATGTCTGTCCACTGTACCTTGTAATTTTTGATAACTAGACAATATTTGATCATGTTTCTCCACTGTACCATATCACTGTCACCCTCTGAGACACCCTGTCTATTGTTCCCTTCAGAAAATCATGAGTAGAAAGAAATATCAATGTGTCTATCCATAATCAGTTACTCGTCTGGGTTGTAGGAGTACCACAATGGATACATCAACAGGATTCTGTAGTGATTTCTATCTCAGACAAGTGAAGAAAATACTTGTCTTGTTCGGTCTTTGATATTGTCTGTCCAAGATTTTATTTGCCATCCTCTGCTTCTTCCACTTTCAACAGTTCCTGCAGTATTTTTTGGACAAGGAATCATGTGTCAGTTCAGTCAGTCAGTTCCTCTTTTGTAAAGTTTGGCATATAGGACGGATGTCATAGTTCTCCATGCCTGTCGATCAGTTGCCAAGGGTTGTAGGTCTTGTGCATTTATGCCTGTTGATTTTAGTTCATTCGTAAAAGTTCTTCTGAGCGTTGTTTTTGGTCTTCCCTGTTTTCTTTCCCGTCTGGTGTCCACATGAAGGTGTGTCATGGAATGATATCTTCCTTCATTCTAAGTATGTGGCCAATGTACGTCCAACTGCGTTTTCTGATGATGTTTATCGCATATTCTTGTTTTGTCTCCTATCATGTGTCAGAATACATGAAAGTTTTCATTGTTGAGTACTGTTGATTGTAAGAACAATTATATTGATTATTTCATGCACTGGTTCTTCTAAATCTGATACAAGCGAATTCAAATTAAACTTACTTTTGTATGCCACTGTTCAGTGCATATTGAGCAGCAAGCGCTACATTGTTGAAGGTACAGTAACCATTGAATTCCTGTTCCATGGCATGGTGTCCTGGCGGCCTTGAGAGATAAATGAGATGTGCTTATAATTAGATAGTAGTAGCATTGGAGGACATAAGATTCCAGAAACTAAGTATGCAAATACACGACCCTAATATCAAGGGTCCCTAATATTTTTCCAGTGGCAACATATGGTTAAGAGTTGTGGGCAATGACATCCACAATAGAAAACATTGGCATTTGAAACAAAATATTATAGAAAGATCCTAAGAATATTATAGACAGAAAGACAAACCAATGCAGAAATCTGTAAAGATGACCCGAACATAGAAGACTTGCTCATCAAAACTATCAAAAAAAACTCAATCTAAATATTTCAGACATATTTAAAGACAGATTAGTTTATAAAATTAATCATGGAAGGAAAAATTCCAGGAAAGAGAACAAGAGGCAGACCAAGACTACGATGGGCACAGGAGATTGAAGACCTGAACATGACACCTGAAGAAGCTGGACAGCTGCACAGAACCGAGGCTTACAGAGTGGAAGTGAGTACAACATTCTGTAGACACATCATATACATAGATAAATACAAAGTTAATTATAAAGGTTACTGAATATAGCCTAACTATCAATATAAATAAATAAGAAATAACAATAAAACAAAGAACAAAGACTGCAGCACTTTCCATTTTGTTGGACATCCTCCTCCGATATTTTGGTTATTTATACATAGATAGATAGTAGCATAGTGGTGGTGCCATAGTAATATGTTGTTTGTCAATCACTAGTGATTTTAACCACTTGTTAAGGTTAAGGTAAGTCATATGGCAGCATTCTGTTGTTGGGGATGAAGATAACTTTTTATGTAAAAGCCACAGCAACTATTAGGTGGGGTTGCCAGTTCCCATCCTTGTTGCCTTTATCTACCCTAACTCATGCATCAGGTACCCATTTACAGCTGAGTCGACTGATGGAGCAGACATGTCAGGCGAGAAATCACAACTGGGACTTTTTTGACTGGACATGGTTTTGAACCTGGCATGCTGTAACCCGGTGATAGTAATCAATCTCACTATCAACTAGGCTAGACCATTTGTTACATCCACTTTATGAAATTTAGTTAGAGGTATGACATTGTCTATGAATTCCTAGGTAAGTCCTATGGTGGCCCTAAACGTCCTTTGTTTGGTCATGTAATGATCAATTTCAATGGTGTTTGATCTGCCAAACTTTCTAGCTAGTCCTGTTGAGTTGCTACATTTCTCCTGTTTTCTCATACTCTTGTACCTTAGTTGCAGAGTGCCATGTAGCTCAAAAAAGGACATTTATACCAAAAGGACTTTATCAATAACACAACACACGATGTGTAAGGAGTCCACATTCAGATCATAATAGCCAAACAGGATAAAGGCCAAAAGTTCAGAAGAGAATGCATTATGTAAATTGTTTGATTTGTGTTGTGTTCTTGATAAATACCTTTTGATCGAAAAATATATTTTTGTGTTATCCTGTGTTTCCGGTGATTAGAAAAACTTCATTATCCTGTTTCCAAGTTTGACCTCCCGGATTAGTTTTGCTGCAGTTGTGACCTATTCAATCGATCAATAAACCCATAACCCTTCAGGGTCGTAGGGGTACCACATTGGATGCTTCAGCACACAGAGTCCTCCAGCGAATTCTATCGTCAGCGATGCGGATGAGTGTGGAAATATCTAGCCCTGTCCATTCCTTGATGTTGTCTGTCCATGTCTTTATTTGTCCTCCTCTGCTTCTTCCACCCTCGACAGTTCCCTGCAGTATTGTTTTTGACAAGGAATCGTGCCTGCATACATGTCCGAACCATGCTAGTTTTCGTCGTTTCACTATTGAAAGCAATGGCTCCTGGACACCTGCACACATCTCTACTTTATTTCTTACGTACACATTGGTCTTATGTTCCCTATAGGAAATTCGTAGAATTCTTCTGTAGCATTTATACTCGAAAGCCTGTAATCTTCTCTCCATGTCCGCAGTGAGTGTCCAACTCTCACAACCATACAACACAACAGAAAGCACCAGCGACCTATACAGTTTGATTTTCACTCCAACACTGATGTTGCTTTTCCAAATCACAGTTAGCCTTGACAATGACGCTAAAGCCATCTCCAGCCTTATTTTTAGTTCTGCTTTGCATTTACCATCGCTGCATATACTGGATCCGAGGTATTTGAAGGTATTCACCTCTTCAAGCTTATGTCCATGCATCATGATATTAGTCTGGTTTTCTGTGTCTCTGCTGTTTACCAAAATTTTGCTCTTATCTGAATTGATTTCCATTCCGTACTTGCTGGTAACTTTTTCTAACTTTGATGTTAATTCTTGCAATGATTGTTCTGACCCAGCTATAAGATCAATATCATCAGCGAAACGCAAGTTGCAAATAGGGCGACCTCCGATCGATATAGACGTGTTGTAGTCATGTAATGTTTCTTGTATGATGTGCTCTAAGTATATGTTAAAAAGTACTGGGGACATTACGCATCCCTGTCGAACTCCCACAGTTGTTTTGAAGAACTCTCCAATTGTATTGTGTGACAAGACAGCACTATTTGCATTTTCGTACAGAGCTTCAATAATGTCTATAATTGTGGTGTCAAAATTAAATTTCTTTAGTATGTGCCACAGACCATCATGCCAAACACGATCAAAGGCCTTTGTAAAGTCAATGAAGTTGTGGTATAAATCACGTTGGTGTTGAATATGTTTTTCGATTAGTGTTCGGATGTTAAATATTTGTTCAACGGTGCTTCTGTTTGCTCTGAAGCCAGCTTGTTCTTCTGCAATTATTTCTTCCGACTTGTGTTTTATTCTGTTAAGTAGTATTTTGAGCATCACTTTACTGGGGTGTGTTATAAGGCTAATTGTTCTGTAATTTGTACACACTTTCAAATTTCCTTTCTTGGGAATTGGTATTATTAGTGATTGTGTCCACTCAGTGGGCCATTGTTTTGTGTTCCATATATTTTGGCATATTTTGGTCATAATATTTACCACATTAATGCCCCCGTATTTCAACAATTCTGCTGGAATGTTGTCTATACCAGGTGACTTCCCTCCTTTCAATGTTCGTATGGCCTCTTTTATTTCATATTATCAATACTAGAAATAGAGTTGTGGCGGCCCTTGATCATCTATGCCAGTCAGTACGACAATAGATGGATAAAATGTAAATCTATATATTATTATGTGTTTGTGGATACACTAGGCTACATCAATACCTGACCATAGCAAACCCATTACTGAGCTTGTCCTGAAGAATATACTCAACCATTTGTATAGTGGACCCGGCAGCAATCAGTGAAGCTTCATATGTGACCTGTAGAAATTAAAAATTATTTTTTTTGGTAGATGATGGCTAAAAGAATGAGGTAGAATGGCATTGAAAGAATCAAATCTGGCAAAGACAACTTCCTTTTCTTTCATTTATTGAATTATGGGTACTTATCAGGAACATGTTCTCCAAAACAAAACTGTGTTTCCAATGGGATTCTGTAGATAATGTAAGCCACTTCAGTGAAATATACAAAATTTGCATGCCTTTTTTTGCTGGGCAATTAATCATAGTAATTATTTAACTATAAAAAGGGTTCATTAATGGTCATGTCTAATTTCTTTATAAATCCTATTGCAACCACTAACCCTTCATGTATGTGCTCCTGTTACTGGAAAAAGAAAATTCATTGAATAATTTACATTAACTCTTAGTGGACCTGGGACAATAGGGATGTGTCATGTGACATATTCCTTCCAGAACGTTGTCTTCCCAATTAACTCTCTGAACCTCTCTCTGTCTTGGGCAATGTGGCTTGCATTTTATAGCGATGTATTCATGTTATCTTTAATGTCGTCAGTCCATCGTCTTCTTGGTCTGCCCTTTCTCCTCTTCCCAGGTACTCTTCCCTCCAATATTTGTCTTTCTAAACAGTTGCGTCTCTTTATATGATCAAACAGACGCAGTTTTCTTTTTGTTATTGTTGCTACACCACAAGACCACAATCCTAGAGAAAAAGCTAGATTAATCCATTGGAAATTTCTAGGCACAATATTCCCATAGGTTGCCATTACTTTTGGGAAATTACAATAGGGATATATAGGAAAAAAACAAAAATAGATTATCGCTTGGTCCACTACAAGTTAAAGATCGTTACAAATTTTTCTGAGGTCATCTAGGACATTCCCACTATGTCATCTAAGAAAGGTGAGAAAAAAACACCTTTTTTTCGGTTTCAGGCATCGTTTCATACCTGGCACGCGCTAGTGTAACCCAATGATAGAAATTTTTTTTACTATAAACTAGGTTACCTCGCTCTACTAAGAACTAAGTACTTAAGTAAGAGAAACCAGCGGCACATCAATATTTAGAAGCCACTGTTAAAATGAAATTTTATTAGCTTACCAGCACAGAGTGACAATTTCAGCAGTTTATCAGAGATAAAGAGTCAAGGAAGAAATGTGAGTGACAAAACTGCACTAAATGTGGTAACCTGTATTGATAACTTGAAAAACAAAAACCAAACTGACCTTGTTCGCATACCAGGCATCATACTTCTGACACAGAGACATCTGTTCTTCCAAAGTCATCCCAGCAGTAGACTGAGCTAGCTCAACATGGTCTTGAGTATGCTTCCAGGTAATCTCATCCTCTGTCGCATAACGAATCTAGACATGAATTGAGTCAAATCATTTAGCATATAATGCATCCGCATGTTGTCAGACGGGACAGGGGAGTAAATTATAGCATCCCTTCCATGTATGTTGTTAAAGGTAACTAAGAAGGTTATAGTATGGGGTTCACTGTTCCATCCCATATAGGGTCAAAGTGACACTGAAGCCATGCTGAAATTGGACGTGTTATGCAGAAAGGTGCAGCAGATAACACAACTAAGCTGTAAACCATGACACTACGCATTCCGTTTCTCCGGACTACATTCTGCTCATCTCCAGGAGTTTGAGAATATACAGATGAAGAAATATAGAATAGTTCTCTGTGATTCAAATGTCATGTCATGTGACGCATTCTCTCCAGAATGTCTTCCAAATGAACTCCCTGAACCCTTCTCTGTCTTGGGAGATGCGACTTGCATTTTCTAACGACGTATTCATGTTATCTTTAATGTCGTCAGTCCATCGTCTTCTTGGTCTGTCATTTCTTCTCCGTCCATGTTATCTGCCCACCAGGGTGCAAAGGGAACGCATTGCTCTAGGCGGGCCCAGGGTTAGCAGATAACCAAGATCCCAAATGTACCTCCACGCGGTGCACCCTGGAAACAGAAATACAGCAGCTCGAGCTGATTCTGGCCAAATCATTTGGGGATCGTGTCCGAGAATGTGGAGGTAGCAGATGGAAAGAGATTTGACTGCACAAGAGACAGACAATATCTCCGACACCACCAGCATCACCACATATAGCGACACTGTCGACATAGAGTGAAGCAAGTCAGTCCAGTCCGAACATTGGAGGGGCGGCCAATGTAAAATGCACGTAAAGGTAGATGCATGGTGAGAGACAAATAGATTTCATACAGAGTACAATGAAACAATGAAAGGGCAGAACAGCGCTAGAGGGCAGCGCGAACTGCAAATAGAAAGTGAAAAGTCCATAGGAAAGGGGAACTACAAGCTCCGTCAGCTCGAGTCGAGCTTCTAGTTACCTGTGTTCCTTACAGGCAGAGACCCAGACCCATCCATTGGCGTTTGGTAAAGCAAGAAGACCTAACCCAACTCTTATGTCGAGCCTTCCTAAACCGGAAATATGATCGCGAAGAGAAATGGTTCTGTACCCGATGGACTTAGGCAAGAAAGGGACAACGATGGTAGTCCTGGCCCAACTCTACTGTCAAGGTTTCCTATAACGGATGTACACTTGCAGAGAGAAAGGGTTCCGTACCGATGCGCTCAGGCACAAAAGGGACAACAATTTAGCCCTGTCCCAACTCTACTGTCAGGTTTTCCTACACCGGAAATACACTTGAAGAGAGAAAGGGTTCAGTACCTGATGGGCTCAGGCGCTATTGGGACAAGGACGCTCAGCTCGAGAACGCCTTGCTCTCAAACGCGTGGTGTGAGACTCGAACTTGGACAAGGGGTACACGATGTCGGTGAATGACTCCTCGGCTAAGAGGGCGAAAGAGCCAGGGTCCAACTCCTCTGTTGAGTTCTTCCCCTTAAGGAACCAGGCTCACGGATGAGAAACGGTTCAGTACCCAATGGGCACAGGCACAGCACGTCCAATTACACGAGGCAAGTTCATAGACAGTGGAACACCTCGTGCGAGTCAGACGAGAGCAAAAATCGTCTGGGCGAAGAGTCGCCACTACGCGTGCCTGGAGACAGATATAGAGGCTGTCACAGGCTAAGGATAGCTCACCCGAATTGCCAAGGTATGCCGAAATCGGATGTGCTAGGCCTACAAGGCGCATAACGGTGGCACAACGTAATCACGCTCCCGGCGGAAATCGCACGGATATCCGTGATATAATGGAGCGAACGCAAAACAAACAAACAAACATCTGCCCTCCATTATTTGTCTTCCTTAAAAGTTTTGTCTGTATAACCAAACAAGTGTAGTTTTCTTTTTGCTTTTGTGTTTAGTAATCTCTCACATCTTCAATGTGTTTATAATATCTGAGTTTCTCTTATTTCTCTTCCATGATATTCTAAGTATCTTTCTGTAGTATTTCATCTAAAAGGAGTTGATCTTCTTAGCCGTTGTTTTACTTAGAGTCTATGTTTCACAGCCGTATGTTTCTATAAAATGACAGAAGATGATATCAAATGACAGAAGATGATATCAAATGACAGAAGATGATATCAAATGACAGAAGGTGATATCAAATGACAGGCAGTAGAAGAGAATACATCTGCCAATTAAGATAGCAATGAAAGATAAGAAATGCAAATGACTAGGCCACATAATGATGATGATGATGAAGTAATTAATTTAGCTGTGAGTAAGTAGCTCTTAACAGGTCATAACTTTTCTGACAAGTCCTCCTCAGTTGAGCAACAGAGATGACACTTGAACGCATAAAGTTTACTGTCTCAAAGTCATGTTTGTCTTAGGTAGGTTAATGAATGCATGTTCAGTCCCTGAAGGCAGGAGTTCCATTGAAACCAGTATTTCAGGATCATCACTTCCTCCCAAAGGACCATCCATGGAGATTAAATTATAGAAGACATAGTCAGAAAATGAGAACATATGAGAATGATTTTTTTCACAAGGGACAGGGTGTCAGCATATCCTCCAACTTTACTTAGCTGCATCCTACGACAAGCCTGGAAAGAATACAGTGGCTCTATTCTGTTACACCCTGAACCAGAAGTTCAGGCCCTGGTTGCCACAATGGCAGGATAGGACACATCTACATAAAGAAGCCTGACAATATAACTAGACATACACTTGAACCCACTCAGAAAGAAGCAGGTTGGAAAGCAAAAGATCATATGGCAAAGAATAAGAGGAGAACAGATCAAGTGAGATCTCATTTGCAACCCTATACTCCACAAGGAACTGAAGACAAAAGAAGAGGCACGACAAAAACAATCAGAAATAGGATTATAAAATGTTAGAGTAGATAAGCAAATAAATAGTATACTTACTGGAAGTCTCTGGCATCGCTCAATCAAACCAAGTTCCATACAGCGGCGGAAGGGCTGGATTAATCTTTGTGGATTTTCTGGATAATTTGAATCCCATTCACATTTATGTTCAGCCATTTTGTCATGGTAGATGAAACCTGTCCTGAGGTAGAAAAAAATTCAAGTAGAAAGCATGACGATAAATGAAAAAATTCTTACCGCTGACGAGAATTGAACAAGGTCCATTCTAGCGGCACCAAATCACAAAATTATGTCTATAACAATTAATTTGATGAAACTTGTAATGAGATAGAAACTGGTTATGGTAGTTCTCTATGTTTGTTCCTAAGTTACTGCTACCAGCAGGATGTAATCCAAAAATTGGAATGCATTGTGTCACAGTTTATGATTTGGTTGCAATATCTGCACCTTTCAATCTGACAAATTTGACTTCAGTATGGCATCTGGGTCACTTTGACCAATAGGATGAGATAGCCAAATCCACCCCCAGGACTCCTTAGTCACTTTTTATGATATGCATGGCAAGTCAATGTTGCTATTATTTGTGTCCCCTTTTAACAATTACTTACACAAATACCAGGTATTTCAGTTTTACAGAACATGAACAAACTAAAATGGATACACAAAAATATGGATAACAAGCCAGACTAAATTAACATTTCAACCATGTCTCTTCTCTTCATCAAGAGAAATACAGAATGATCAGAGAACAAAGAATAAAAATTGGAATAATATCACAAATGGACTAGACTAGACATTTAACAACAAAAATATCCCAGGTAACAAGGATGTATGTTACTTGGAACAGGGTAATAAAATTTTGATAATCACTGGAAACACATACAAATTGACATTTTGGCAAAAGGCCTCTATCAAAAATACATTCACAACAAAAAACGATAAGTAAGAACGGCACTGTTGACGTTCACATTTACAGAGCTACATATAGATATATAGTTTCATCATGTGGATTTCAGTTTTGCTGCAGTTAAGTACATAATGATGTACGTACGTACACACACACCTCCAGTATTACATAAAAGCATATTAAAAACAAGGGAAATTACAATGAAAAAGCAACACTAGAACTGAAAATACATGGAATAACAAAACCTTGAATTATAGCTACAAAAGGATAGTTATGAAAGCTAATTCTATTTATTTCATAATTGTGTAAAGAATTATACTTTGTGTTACAACACAAATAAATCACTTAATTTATGATTAGGAACCAGCATCACCACACAAGGAGCATTCCTATAAATGCTCTGATTGCCATTCCGCCATTCATCTAAAAGATTATACGCTATATATATATATATATATATATATATATATATATATATATATATATATAGCGTATAATATATAAGATATATATATATATATATATATATATCAGTGTCCCAGTCAGTTGTTGCTGGTTCTTCTAGTCTTTCCACTGAGGATACTTACTCTCCCTTCTCACCTGGTCTTCTCGCCATTATTATCATTCTCTGAACATGTACATTGTCTTTTTCAGTATCCTCTTCATCATTTTGTAGTGTATCCATGACTATCCTAATTAACTCAGCCAGGTCTCTTCTCATCCTATAAAGTCTTTTCTTATCATACATTTTCCTATCTTGCAGAATACTCTGGGAGCCTGACAACTGTAGGTGTTGGTGGTTACAGAAATCACTAATTAAGTTTCAGATCTTATGTGAAATGAGCTGTGGAAATGTTATATAAAGTGAATTAGAAATACACTTACTCAGTAACTGGTTCACTGAATGTCTCAATTTCCTGCAGATAAAATAAAACAATTTTCAAATGTTTCACATCAAGGATCCATATTAATATTTCAGATTTTAAACGAATAGAAATAAATGTGCCCATAAGTATCGGATCTATGCATCTTCACTATACTATAAGGCTTCACAGGGACCATTACTTTCAATTCCACCGAAAACAGATTTATCAGGGCATTGCACAAGTAAAATGGCGACACAATGATTTTCCATTCTCTGAACTATATCCTGGCGAAATCTAGTAGGGCCGTGGTCCCACTGCAAGAGAGATCCAATGGGAGTTTGAGAATTAACCTTGAAGAAGATTACTTTCAATAGTGAAACAATGAAAAACAATAAATGGTTTGGATATGTATTCTTGTCAAGAATGATACTACGAGGAACAAAATGATACTACGAGGAACAATTGGAAGAAGTAGAGGAGGTAACAGAAAGCATGAACAGACAACTGCATGGACTGGACAGGTCAAGATATTTTTTTCCTCATTGCATCATTGAAGATAGTAATTGCTGGAGGATTCCGTGTGTTGATGCATCCAATGTGGTACCTCTATGACCCAGTCAGGCTATGGCTTCATAGATAGATAGAGTGGGCTGCATAGTTTAGTTGTTACTGCACTGGCTTCCTATCTATGTTTGTTTGTTTTTCATTCGCTCCATTGTAACCATCACGGATATCCGTGCGATTTCCGCCGGGAGCGTGATTACGTTGTGCCACCGTTATGCGCCTTGTAGGCCTAGCACATCCGATTTCGGCATGCCTTGACAATTCGGACGGGCTACACTTAGCCTGTGACAGCCTCTATATCTGTCTCCAGGCACACGTAGTGGCGACTCTTCGCCCAGACTATTTTTGCTCTCGTCTGACTCGCACGAGGTGTTCCACTGTCTATGAACTTGCCTCGTGTAATTGGACGAGCTGTGCCTGTGCCCATTGGGTACTGAACCGTTTCTATTCCGTGAGCCTGGTTCCTTAAGGGGAAGAACTCAACAAAGGAGTTGGACCCTGGCTCTTTCGCCCTCTTAGCCGAGGTGTCATTCACCGACATCGTGTACCCCTTGTCCAAGTTCGAGTCTCACACCACGCGTTTGAGAACAAGGCGTTCTCGAGCTGAGCGTCCTTGTCCCAATAGCGCCTGAGCCCATCAGGTACTGAACCCTTTCTCTCTTCAAGTGTATTTCCGGTGTAGGAAAACCTGACAGTAGAGTTGGGCCAGGGCTAAATCATTGTCCCTTTTGTGCCTGAGCGCATCGGGTACGGAACCCTTTCTCTCTGCAAGTGTACTTCCGGTATAGGAAACCTTGACAGTAGAGTTGGGCCAGGACTACCATAGTTGTCCCTTTCTTGCCTAAGCCCATCGGGTACAGAACCCTTTCTCTTCGCAAGCATATTTCCGGTTTAGGAAGGCTCGACATTAGAGTTGGATTAGGTCTTCTTGCTTTACCAAACGCCAATGAATGGGTCTGGGTCTCTGCCTGTAAGGAACACAGGTAACTAGAAGCTCGACTCGAGCTGACGGAGCTTGTAGTTCCCCTTTCCTAGGGACTTTTCACTTTCTATTTGCAGTTCGCGCTGCACTCTAGCGCTGTTCTGCCCTTTCATTGTTTCATTGTACTCGGTATGAAATCTATTTGTCTCTCGCCATGCATCTACCTTTACGTGCATTTTACATTGGCCGCCCCTCCAATGTTCGGACTGGACTGACTAGCTTCACTGTATGTCGACAGTGTCGCTATATGTGGTGATGCTGGTGGTGTCGGAGATATTGTCTGTCTCTTGTGTAGTCAAATCTCTTTCCATCTGCTACCTCCACATTCTCGGACACGATCCCCAAATTATTTGGCCAGAATCAGCTCGAGCTGCTGTATTTCTGTTTCCAGGGTGCACCGCGTGGAGGTACATTTGGGATCTTGGTTATCTGCTAACCCTGGGCCCGCCTAGAGCAATGCGTTCCCTTTGCACCCCCCTATCTATGTGATCCATGGTTCAATTGGGAATTTTTTTATGAAATCACTGATGGTCAACCCAGCTTTGGAAATGGGTGCCAGATCTTCTCGGAAAGTAAAGGAGGTGGGTGTGATGTTAGCCACATCATCCAAAGGCATGCCGTTGATCAATGCAAACTACAGACCTAACACTACAGACCCCAACATACCTCTATGGCGTGAAAAAGGGAAACTTACTATACTATGCTGGTTTCTTGCCCAGCATGAGCTAACTGGCTCTGGGCTCAAACAACAGTTCCCAGTGCACTGGCAATCTACAAAATGTTTGTGATGCTTAAATATTCTATGAGTGTCCGCCGAATAAATATGCAGTCGAATAGACTAGAAAAAAACTAGTGTTGTTGCTGTCTTTTAGAAAAACTTCCACGCCACAATCATGTCAGGTTTCATTGAATCTCATTCACTATTTTTTTTTTCCCGTAACCATTGTCATGGGGTCTGTGTCTCTATAGTGTCAGCGCATTTAAGACAAAGTCTAATGATGAATCATGAGACAAACTGTGCCTGGAGATGCCCAAGTGAGTCATCATATTATATAACCTTTTTCAGAATAATATAATACGACTCGTAACCTATCAGGGTCACTGAGATGCCACAACAGAAACATCAGAACAGAAAGGTATGATTGATATTGTGCAGATACTCCAATGGAAGCATTTCAGTAGGCAGAATTTTACTATGTGGTACTCATCTCCTCTCCAAAATTTCATCAGCATTTAGAAATAATCTGTGATCCTACACCCTTTTACCTGTCAAAAAAAATGGAAATACTGCATTTTTCCCATTTAGGGAGTTGCACAAAGATTGTGAGTGCCTTGTGCAAAAAAGGCTGCATAGCCTTGCTGTTGCCACATCATGTACAGGGTCAATTTTTAATTTACCCTCCAACAGATAAAAATCCAATCCGTACAGGGAGTTGAACCCTGGATCTCACAGGTGTAAGACCAATGCTCTAACCTTGAAAAATTGATCACTGAAGAAAAAGAAGATTTGCATAAACTATGACAACTTAAAATTCCAGTTTGTTCTTTGAAAACATACCTGTAATGACAGCTCCTGTAACATTGAGATTTCATCATCACTTCCACTGTCAGATAAATTTGATGTACCAGCAGTCTCTGAAAACTAATTTTAAAAGCACAAATTTGTAATAATAATGACAATAAAATAGACTACTGTAACACTATCTATCAAATGTCGCAAATTTGTCTTTTTTCTGCACTTGTTTTCAAACTCCTGCAAATTAGCAGGGTGTAGTCCGGGAAACAGAATGCATTGTAACGGTTAACAATTTGGCTGTGATATCTGCTCATTTTAGCCTGACACATCTGACTTCAGAATAGCTTATAAATCTCTTTAACCCTCTATGGGATGGACCAACCATCTCTATCCCCAAAACACCCGTAGTTGCTTTTCATGATGTGCACAGCAGGCAGCAATGTCGCTATTCTTTGCTCTATTTTTTAATCTCGGCAAAAATGTGACAGAAGAAAAATGTATAACACTGACTCCCTCCCCCAAGTAGAATTACTCAAACTGACCAGGTCCATACAGATCTGAGCAAGACCACCTTGATAAAATCTCAACTGCTATTGGTGCCAGCTGAACAGACCTGGATAAAATCTCAACTGCTATTGGTGCCAGCTGAACAGACCTGGATAAAATCTCAACTGATATTGGTGCCAGCTGAAGAGACCTGAATAAAATCTCAACTGCTATTGGTGCCAGCTGAGCAGACCTGGATAAAATCTCATCTGCTATTGGTGTGATCTGAACAGACCTGGATAAAATCTCAACTGCTATTGGTGCCAGCTGAACAGATCTGGATAAAATCTCATCTGCCATTTTCTAATTACTTTGTAAGTCATGTATTTACATCAGATATCTTCTGCAAGCCAAAAATACTCAGTCTGGGTTTTCATTCTTCATCTGTGCAATCACTCAATGAACATATATAACACATAGACAATATATGTAATATTTCAGACAACCAAGTTGTTCTGTAAGGCAGCCCAATCCTTTCTTAACATGCACCTTTCTATCTTATATAGCAAGCTTTGGGAGTCAGTCTGGGAATCATAGTTTATTTACTCAGACAGTCTCTATTTTGTCGATCTCATGTTTCCCTGTCACTTATATCTTTGTCTACCTCATGCTCACCTCTATCTTCAAGCAAGATCTTCAACAAAGTGTCTTTGGGTTTAGCTGTGGTGTAATGTCAAGTAAATTGTCCGCTGACCAGTAAAACGGGTTTCAAATCTACTAACTATTCATGGTTTAGAATACACATTACTCCCGTGGTATATAAAGCTAGTCATGCTGTTTCTGGTCAACCACTGATCAGACAGCTGAGAACATAATGTGACATTGTGTACATTGATGTATTTCACATTGTTTATATTAGTTCCTAAATAATCAAAATGTGTCACTTCTTTCAAATTGCAGTTCTCAATATTAATTTTGGGTCTTGATTTAGTTTTGTCAGTTGCCATTATTTTTGTCTTTTTCATATTTAAGAACAAGTTTTGCTGTTCGCTGAATTTTTGGGTTGACTTAATTATATTCAGTAGGTCGTGTTCATTTGTTGTTAATAGTGCTGTGTCGTCTGCATATCTAATTTCTGGTATTTGCAGCCCTCCTATATTTATGGGTCTGAAATCAGGCTTCATTGATTCTTGTCTCACGTTTCTCATTATATTTTCCGCATAGATGTTGAACAAGTATGGAGACAAGGTACAACCTTGTCTTACTTCTTTCTGTACATTGAACCACTCCGATCTTGCACCTTCAACTTTGGCTGGCTTGATGCTGGCTTGTATATCAGCATTCCTTTACCCTCTTACAAAGTGAAATGTTTTTTATATGTCCAAAATATTTGTATTTTTTTAATTTTTATTTCCTTCAACTCTTCATTTCTGTAAGGGTTTTCCTACCCTGCTAAGAGGAGTGCAGTAACCAATTTGATAGTGAGCTTGCTTTTTAAGTTATTATCACCGGGTTACAGATTGCTAGGTTCGAAACCACGCCCTGACAGAAAAAAACCAGTTGCGATTTCTCATCTGACATGACCACTCATCCAGTCCACCTAGCTGTAATGGGTACCTGGCGCATAAGTAAGGGAAGGTAAACACAGCAAAGAAGGGAACTGGTCACCCCCACCTAATAGTTGTACATGCGGTTTTGTACATGAAGAGTTCTTCATCCCAGATAACAGATTGGGACCCACCATAACCTTTCATCATCATCAAGTGACATTCTTTCCAGAACGTAGTCTTTCCTATGGATCTCTTGAATTCTCCGCGGCCTTGAGCAAGTTGCCCTGCATCTTCTAGTCCCATGCGCAGTCAATCTTGAATGCCTTTTGTCCAACGGCGTCTTGGTCGGCCTTTGCCCCTGTTGCCTTCTATCATCCCCTCCATTAACACTCTCTCCATGCCGTCATGTCTCTTAATATGACCGAAAAAGCTAGCTTTTTCTTTAATATAGTGTTCAGAAGCCAGCCTTCCTGGACGTTAATTGTTTGTAACACCTCCTGGTTTGTTTTCTTCGCTGTCCATAGTATTCTCAGAACTCTTCTATAACACTTTAATTCAAATGATGTTATTCTCTTGGCTACTGTTTATTTAGTGTCCATGCTTCACATCCATATGTCGTCACAGGGAATACACATGTTCGTACTAGACACAATTTGGTTCTTATGTTAGTACCTTGCCATAGTTTCTTTATCTGTTTTAATTTTGCCAGCACCATTGCCGTTCTTCTCTTGATCTCAACTGCGCAGTCCCCCGCATTGTTTATATTAGTTCCTAAATAATCAAAATGTGTCACTTCTTTCAAATTGCAGTTCTCAATATTAATTTTGGGTCTTGATTTAGTTTTGTCAGTTGCCATTAATTTTGTCTTTTTCATATTTAAGAACAAGTTTTGCTGTTCGCTGAACTTTTGGGTTGACTTAATTATATTCAGTAGGTCATGTTCATTTGTTGTTAATAGCGCTGTGTCGTCTGCATATCTAATTTCTGGTATTTGCAGCCCTCCTATATTTATGGGTCTGAAATCAGGCTTCATTGATTCTTGTCTCACGTTTCTCATTATATTTTCCGCATAGATGTTGAACAAGTATGGAGACAAGGTACAGCCTTGTCTTACTCCTTTCTGTACATTGAACCACTCCGATCTTGCACCTTCAACTTTTACCACTGCTTCTTGATCTTTATACAGCTCTGCTATTAGTCGTGTAATGTGTTTTGGGAAACCCATATCATTCATTATTTCCCATAATTGATGGTGATTGACACAGTCGAATGCTTTGGTGTAGTCTATGAAGCATGCATGTAATTCTATGTTATACTCTCTAAATTTCTCTATGATCATCCTCATGTTAAATATATTATCTCTCGTGCCTCTGCCAGTTCTGAAGCCTGCTTGAGCTTCGTGGATCTCATCCTCCATCTTGTTATGTATTCTTTTCATTATAACGTGCAGTAGTATTTTACTGGCTTGACTGATCAAGGCGATTGTTCTATAATTTGAACATATTTGCATATCACCGTTTTTGGGTATTGGTATGTATACTGAACGTTTCCAGTCCCTTGGCCAAGTTTCTGTTCTCCAGATCTTATTGCATAGCTGATAAAATATGTTTACGTTGCTTTCGCCCCCGGCTTGAATCATTTCAGCTGTTATGTCATCACAACCTGCTGCTTTTCCTCTCTTTAAACTGTGGATTGCTGATCTAATTTCTTCTATTGTAAGCTCTGGTTCTTGTGTATTTCTGTCTATGTTTATTTGGCTCTCTGGGTCATTTTGGGGTGGCTCTGAGTACATTTCTTTACAGTATTCTTTCCACCTTTCTAAAATATTGCATTGCTCTGTAAGGATGTTTCCTGATTTGTCTTTGATGACTCGCATAGATGTTTTACATGTTTTGCTCTTTATGGTATCTGCTGCGAGAAACATGTCTTTCATTTTTCATCCTTCGTACAGGTCTTCTATGTTTTTGCAGGAGTCCTTGATAAATTGTTGTTTATCCTGTCTAATTTGTCTTTTTATTTCTCTCGTGAGTTGTTTGTATAATGAGTTGTTTCACCATAACCTTTACTCTGCCATAATGTATTAAGCAGTAACTATAAAAATTATTGCGAAGTGGTAGAGTCTGTGACGGCCAAGGTACCGAGTTCAATCCCCGCCACAGGCAATTGTGTAACCGGACCGTTCAGAAAGCAAGGGCAAACTACTGAACATATTTATATTGCCTAGAAAATCACCAGTCAACAAATGCTGGGTTGATAGCTAAGTCCTGTAAAGGATAGGATTTGCTACCAATTTTTTAATAAAAATTGAGGTTTTAGTGGCTTACAAGCAGTAGGGGTCTGTTTAAATGACTGTTTTGTGACTTAACAGCAGAAGGGTGTTTTGTGACTTACCAGCAGAAGGGTCTGTTTAACTATTTTAGTGGCCTACCAGCAGAAGGGGTCTGTTTAAATGACTGTTTTAGTGACTTACCAGCAGAAGGGGTCTATTTAACTGACTGTTTAGTGGCTTACCGGCAGAAGGAGTCTGTTTAACTGATTGTTTTAGATGCCTAATAAAGATAAAAAATGAATAGTACTTTTTTCATATATAGTTATTTCAAGAACATCTTTGCTCTCTTCTCTTTCCAGGAAGTTATCCCTAAAAATATTGGTAGCATATCCGTACAGGATGTAGCCATCATCCCTGAATTTTTTGGATGTAGTGATTTTCTCGGCTGTATTTACCCTCAGTTGTTTGCCACTGCTTTCTGAACAATCTAGATGCACAATTGCATGCATTGAAATTCGAACCCGATACTTTGGCCAATGCAGATACTCTCTGTACCTCACTGCCACATAGTTATATATCAATATATCCACATGGTGTTGGAGTGAAAATCAAACTGTATAAGTCGCTGGTGCTTTCTGTTGTGTTGTATGGTTGTGAGAGTTGGACACTCACTGCGGACATGGAGAGAAGATTACAGGCTTTCGAGTACAAATGCTACAGATGAATTCTACGAATCTTCTATAGGGAACATAAGACCAATGTGTACGTAAGAAATAAAGTAGAGATGTGTGCAGGTGTTCAGGAGCCAATGCTTTTAATAGTCAAACGATGAAAACTAGCATGGTTTGGACATGAATGCAGGCACTATTCCTTATCAAAAACAATACTGCAGGGAACTGTAGAGGGTGGAAGAAGCAGAGGAGGTCAAATAAAGGCATGGACAGACAACATCAAGGAATGGACAGGGCAAGATATTTCCACACTCATCCGCATCGCTGAGGATAGAATTCGCTGAAGGACTCTGTGTGCTGAGGTATCCAATGTGTACCCCTATGACCCTGAAGGGTTACGGGTTTATTGATTGATTGATATCCACATCTGAAAGGCATCATTTCTGCCATTCAAGTGTTTTTTCATTACCCATGTTTCTGACAAGGTTGAATATGATTTGCAAAAGTATGACAGTAAGTTCAATCTATTCAGATGGCAAGTGTTATGTATACTTTTATACAGGTGTGAAAGCTGGACACTTAATGCAGACATAGAAAGAAGGATTCAGGCTTCTGAAAACTAGTGCTATTGCATTTTTGTTAAGAATTAGTTATATAGACCATAAGACAGATATATTCATCCAGCAGCAAATAAACAAACTTGCAGGTTACCAAGAACCACTTTTGGTTACGGTGAAATGGTGAAAAATTGTTTGGTTTGGACATGTATTGAGAATCGACTCCATTTCTAAAATTAATTTCCAAGGAACTGTCAAGGATGGAAGGAGAAGAGGAGGCCAGAGAAAATCCTGGGTTGATAACATGAATGAATGTTCTGGGATTTATTTTTCTACTCCTCTGAATGGCTGAGGATGTTCCTCCTTTGCAAGCGAAGATGAGCATATCATGAAAAACAATAAATGTGATGAACATGCAGGAATTTGCTATTGAGCTGATGGAGGGCTATTCAATCTTAGCAGATTGAAGGCCAAGACTAAAACTAAGATGGACATTGTTCACGACTTCTTGTTCGCCGGTGATTGTGGACTGAATGCTACCAGTCTGAAAGACACGCAGTCAGTATGGACCTCTTTTCTTTGGCCTGTGATGCATTCTGTCTCACCATCAGCCCCACAAAGACATTAGTAATGTATCAACCAGCACCAGGGGTCTCCTAGACAGAACCAGTAATCACAATAAAGGGACAAAAACTCAATACTGCCAATAAGTTTGTATATCTCTGCACTATCCTATCGCAAACTGCAACAATTGATGAGAATGTTGCCCTGCATATTGCTCGAGCCAGTGCAGCATTCGGGAGCCTTCATGCCAACTTATGGATCAGGCGTGGTCTCAGTCTGACAGCTAAGTTGGACGTGTACTGCGCAGTGGTTCTACCAACATATGTAAAATAAA
Source organism: Meghimatium bilineatum (assembly GCA_034231615.1). Taxonomy (NCBI): domain Eukaryota; kingdom Metazoa; phylum Mollusca; class Gastropoda; order Stylommatophora; family Philomycidae; genus Meghimatium; species Meghimatium bilineatum. The sequence goes on along the minus strand of CM067317.1, from coordinate 42,364,787 downwards.
TAATTAAAAATTCTTACTTGGGCTATGTTTCTCCTAGACCCTTGGCTGTCGTCTGCCATCTTTACAATATATTTTCTGTATTGATTACTTTCTCCTTTAATATTTGATCAATCTGAAAATGTCTCTTTTACTATTAAGTAGGTCTCAAGAAGTCTTATTTATTACTTGATAGATCTGAAAATAGGCCATTACACAATAAGTTAACGATTTATAACCACAGTTTATAGCCGTAATTAAAACATATTGCAATCATATTTTTATTGTGATCAAAAGTAGACAATCAATGTTACCACAAAATGGTTGCCAGCTTGTGATTGAAAATCTGCATCATCATCAAACCCAAAATCCCTCAGGGTTGTAGCGATGACATTTTTGAAACACAAACATCTTACTACACATCTCAGTTTCCAGCACCTTGTTTTAGTGTGGAGAAACTTAATCCTGTTCGATCTTGAAGGTAACGGTATTGCTATTCTTTGATTCCAATTTGGGCCCTGACAATACACTAGTTAATTAAATACTAGAAATGAACAAAAATATAGAAAAAAAATCCCTAATGCAACCATTTTTGTCCAGTTTTCTCACTCTGATGGGCTGAGATAAACATAAGTGTTTATGACACATTCATAATAGTTGACTATCGCTGGCAGACTTAGACTTGGACTTACATTGTAATATCTCTCTAATGTACACGGAGATGACTGATAATCTCACTTCTTGCACAGATTTTCCTGATACAGGTGGGACATCTATAATCAAAGTTGGACATCTGTGCATTTGCATTTTAGCCCTTTCAGGCAGCACATTTTGCTTATTCAATTTGAAACTTCTCACGGACGCAAGCACTTTTTCTAGTGTTGTTGAGACACAATGGCAGATTCTGCTGATTCCGAGGAGCGATGTCGATGTTAAAGCTCTTTAGAGATACTTTCAGAGATTCCTAATGTTTCTTCTCTCCACCGGTCAGTCACTTTCCATTTAAAACTCACTATCAATTGTTTTAAAATGCGTTTGTCTGGCTTATAACAGCTCGCACTTGCTTCATAATGTTCTATCTTGGACGTGAATTTTAGTTTGGGTATTAGTACTGACTGAAGTATATGAAGGTACGCATGGTTTGCGTCTGTGGGTCTCACCAATGGCCCATTAGACAAACCACCCATGCAACAGAAAAACCTAAGTAGATGACATGCCGTTATATTGAGGTTATCTATTATAGAAGCTTCATGGCATGTCATCTATACAATTATGCCTCTCATACTTTTAATTTTTTGTTACAAAGTATTTTATGCCATGTTGTATTCTTTTTCTTTATTTGTTTATGTATGCACCCTCTGTGGTTGGGAGAGAGCTAGAGATTTGCTACGCAGCAGTGGGGAGGAGGAAACTGACAGCACTGTTTTTCCTATGGCTGAGGTCCATCATAGAGGCACACTGACTCAGGACGTGACGATCCTTTTGACTTGAACATTTAGTTGCATGCCTGGAGCAATAGAGAAGTTCGGCATAACCAGCAGTCAACTGGTGGCGGGGAATGAGCACAGTGAACCCTATCTTGGCTGCAGTGGCTCAGAGCAGTTCATAGGTTGAAACCTTCCTTCCTAATAATGTGATAGTTTTTCTCTGGCTCTGACCCGGGGTGGGACGAAAATCTACAGACTCCCCAGCAATATAATGCCAGTACAAAACATAAAATTACAAACGAGATCGGACATCGCCTCGGTTATCAAAGACCGCGGCAGGCAGTGGGTAACCAGGCTGCTCTGTCTGAGAAATTAACTACTGGAACGCATCCAAAACATCAGCACAAACACAGACATGCACAATACACAACACAGCAACAACACCTGCACAAGCACCAAAACATTAAACCCAGAAAACCTCGGAGGGAGAACCAGCAGAGCCAAGATTTTCATAAAACAAAGTCTTCACTTAATATTCTACAACTGAACATCTGTGGAATAAGAAACAAAACACTAGAGCTCGCTAATTTACTACATGCTCATAAGATACATGTGGCGCTCTTACAGGAGACTATACACAAAGACACTGACCCATAACTGTCAGGATATACCAGCTATGCCTGTAAGTGTACCAACTGCAGTGGCATAATTACTTATATCAGGAATGACATTCAGGGACAAGTCACCCAACTAACAGCCAATCCCAAAGACATGCAGAAGGTGACCATCTGGCACACTGGAGGAAAATACACAATCTACATATACAGCCCACCTCAGACAACATGCAATTTACTGGAAATCCATACAACACAATTTATCAAAACAATACTTGCTGGTGACTTTAATGGTCACTCACCCCATTGGGGTTACCAGAACCACAATAAGACAGGAAGATATATAGAAGAACTCTGTGAAACAACAAACCTGTCTGTCCTTCAAGATGCAAAGTCTGTACCAACACTTTTGCACATGAGCCATCTATCTCTCAGTCGACCTGATTTGACTATCTGTTCATCTGATATAATAGACGTAGACGCTTGCTCCCTAGAAATACTTGATGACATTGGAAGTGACCAGACCAATCCTCACCACCATAACTACACCCAACAAAGCATATTTCAAACAGAAAACTTGCTGGAATTTTGGCAAGGCAGATTGGAAACTATTCCAAGAAACATCTTATTTCCTGCTAGGTAAAATCAAAAGCAATGACATAGAAACATTTACTGCAGAGGTGACAAAAGCTATCCTCAATTCAGCATCACAAAGCATCCCAAGGGGCAGTAGGAAATCATACAAACCATTCTACAACAAAGAAATGCAATCTGGAATCCTCGATAGAAAAAAAAGCAAGAGAAGCCCTTGAGATCTCACCTTCACAAGAAGCAAAATTCCTGTACAATAAAACATGTGCCAAAGTAAAACTAATAGTGAAGAAGGCCAAACATGATAGATGGGCAAAAACATACGCAAATTTAGATCTAAGGAAAAAATGGCAGAAAGGCTTGGGGGCTGATCAATAATTTGTCTGGGAAAAGAAGAAGAACAAACGATAAACCTGTGATAGATGGAAACAGAACAATCACCACAGATCAGAAAAAGACAGAACACTTTAACCACTTTTTTGCCAGTGTGAACAGAGTAGGAAAGCTGTCCGAGGCTGACAAGAATCGTCTGTACCTACTGAAGCAGCAAGAAAAAGTCCAAACCTCTGGCTCAACCATATTTGATGATGACTTCAGTATGCAGGAACTCCTACAAGGGCTGAAGAAACTAAAGCCAAGAAAGTCTCCTGGACCAGATAAAATTTATAATGAAATGTTAACACACATGAGCACACCAGGGAAAGAAGTACTCCTTACACTAATAAATATGACCTGGAGAAATCGAAAACTGCCTAAACATTGGAGAAATGCTCACATTTTTCCCATCCTGAAAAGTAACAAACCTCCAGATGAACCCAAAAGCTATCGCCCCATATCCCTAACATCATGTCATGGGAAATTATTAGAAAGAATGGTTAGCGCACAACTTTACTGGTTCCTTGAGAACTCAAACATCCTCTGCCATGAACAGGCTGGCTTCAGAAAAGGCAGTTGCACAGAAGACCAACTATTTAGGTTGACACAGAAAATCCAGGAAAACAAACACACTGTAGCCATCTTCTTTGACTTACAACAGGCTTATGATCGAGTATGGAGAAAGGGTCTTTTGATGAAGATGATTGAGATGGGAATTAGTGGAAAGCTATACAACTGGATAAAATACTTCCTCATTGACAGAACAATCCAGACAAAGATAAATGATGCAATTTCATCTAAAGAAGTTCTAGAGGAAGGCTTACCACAGGGTTCTGCTTTAAGCTGCACCCTCTTTCTCATTTACATCAATGACCTTACCAAACATATCAAAGCTGAAAAAGCCCTCTATGCTGATGACTTAACAATATGGCAGAGCCATGAGAATGTTGAATGTGCTGCCAAAAGACTAAATGGATATTTAAAAAGACTACATGAATACTGTCAAACATGGAAGCTAAAAATAAACTGTGAGAAAACTGTCTATACCATCTTTACCAAGAGTCATAAGGTAGCCAAAGAAAATATCAGTCTATGGTTGGATACACAGAAATTGCCAAGAGAAGAACACCCCACATATCTTGGAATCACGCTTGATCGGCAGCTCACCCTCAAGAAGCATGTAAAAAATATTAAAAATAAAGCACTTAAACGGTTACAACTACTGAAAAGACTCACTGGCACATCTTGGGGATAAGACAAGGATACCCTTAGAGGACTATACCTTGGTTACATACGTTCTGCTTTAGAATACAACAGTGCACTCCTCACAACATGTTCCACGACAAATGTAGAATCCCTAGACAGAGTGCAGAACAATGCTCTGTCTTATTAGTGGAGCAATGAGATCTACACCGACGGCTGCATGTGAAATACATACGAATGTAGAACCCCTTGAGATGCGGAGAGATATGGCTGCAATGGAGGCTTATGAAAGAAGCAAAAGAATGAACAAAGACCACCCAAATAAACAAATTGTAGAAAACTGGGAACCAAACCACAGAATAAAACAAAAGTCAGTCCTGAGCCATGTCAATGAAATAAAAGACAGTTATCACCTTCCAGACAAGAGACAAAAACTGCAAAGAGTAGAAAAATGTTTACCACCACACGCAGGCTTTAAATTGCTGGAAATCAAAACACAGTTAAGAGATAATATAATTATTATAATACAACGAAACGTTCCGACCCAGTAAGTTTTATGAAAGCAACACAGAAAACAATAGACACCTACCCAGAACAATGGATTCATGTCTATACTGATGGATCAGCCTTCAAAGCCATCATCAAAGCAGGTTATGGTGTCTATATAGAATATCCAGACAAAACATCTGATGAGTTGTTTGTTGATGCCTATGGATGGGGAGATATGTTCTAACTATGAAGCTGAAATAACAGCACTAGAAATTGCCTTGTACCACCTGAAGACCATATTTGATGCCTTCCCATCAAAAGTCCAAAACATTGTTATTTTTACAGACTCTATGTCTGCTCTCCAAGCATTGGAATGTGATGGACATTGTAAACCCGAACAAGCTGAAATATACCACCATGCAAACCAACTTTTTCAGGGAAGTTAGTTAAGTTAGCTAGGCGGCTAGATCTATATTAGGCCAAATATTTTAAAATTTAACAACCTACTATTTGCCATATAATTCCATTAGGCACAGTTCTAGCATCTGACTTACTCAGTATCTAGAGCCTGTTATTTGCCTTATAGATATTGCAAAATATTGTGTTAAAAATGCAGGTTCTCTCATGTGGTAGGACTACAATCTAGATCGTAAACTTTACCCCCAATTTTATCAGTACTTTGTACTGTAGTACTTCGTACTCAACCTGTATCGTTCATTTTATTGTCTAACAATTCTCAATCGCCTGCACAGATGGCATACCCAACAAAGATGTAAAGAAATTGGGATAAAATTACTGCAAAGAAAATTCACAAAATCATGGAAAGAAAAGTAAGTTCCAGAGGACTGGCAAACATCGTGCCATTGTGGAAAAATAAGGGCAACAAAAGAAAATGAGAAACATACCGAGGTATCGTGGTTGCCATTTTAGTCTATGTCTATTGTCTTTCCCCAGGTAAATGATTGTTGATCGCGCAGTCTGGCAGGGATCCTCACTCAGCGGTAAAATCTATAGGATAACAAGAAAATTAAAATGAGTCCACTCACAATTATTAACATGATATATGCGAACCCTACTGGACCGCACGGCCAGAAAGACGTATCACACTTGTAGCGAAAGATCTAGCAAGGTGCAAAATTGACATCCTGATGATGGTGAACTTGTGGAATATGGCGTTGAATATTCTTTCTTCTGAATTGGCAGAAAAAAACCAAATGAAACGCGAAGCTAGAGTTGACTTTGCAATTAAATCTAGCCTAGCCAGAAAGTTGGCGGGACCTCCAAAGAACATTAGTGACCGGCTGATGACTGTTCGCCTTTCACTTTTCAGAAAGCGGCATGCAATATCCGTTAGTGTGTATGTCCCGACTTATACAAATTGTAAAGTCGCTGGTGCTTTCTGTTGTGTTGTATGGTTGTGAGAGTTGGACACTCACTGCGGACATGGAGAGAATATTACAGGCTTTCGAGTACAAATGCTACAGACGAATTCTACGAATTTCCTATAGGGAACATAAGACCAATGTGTACGTAAGAAATAAAGTAAAGATGTGTTCAGGAGCCATTGCTTTCAATATTGAAATAACTAGCATGGTTCGGACATGTATGCAGGCACGATTCCTTGTCAAAAACAATACTGCAGGGAACTGTCGAGTGTGGAAGAAGCAGAGGAGGTAAAATAAAGGCATGGACAGACAACATCAAGGAATGGACAGGGCAAGATATTTCCACACTCATCTACATTGCTGAGGATAGAATTCGCTGAAGGACTCTGTGTGCTGAAGCATCCAATGTGTACCCCTACGACCCTGAAGGGTTATGGGTTTATTTATTGATTGATGTCCCGACTTAGTGAAACATTCTCAATATGTTGGATACATAGTCAGAAATGATGGCAGATGTGAAACAGAAGTTAAAAGGAGAATAGGAATGGCTAAAAGTACCTTCAATAGCATGAGGAAAATATTAACATCTAAACAAATTACAAACAAGTTAAAAATGAGAATTATAAAATGCTACATATATTCTATATTAGTGTATGGCTCAGAAACATGGACACTAAATAAACAATTAGAACACAGACTTGATGCCTTTGAGATGTGGGTATATAGAAGAATAGGGAGAACATCATGGAAAGAGAATAAAACAAATAAAGAGGTGCTAAAAACCCTTAATATGAAGAAAGAAGTACTAAGAGAAATAAAGATCAAGCAAATAAAATACTTTGGAAACATTGAAAGACATGACACCTTATTGAAGACCTTACTTGAGGGTAAAGTCAAAGGGAAGCAAGCAAGAGGTAGGCAGAGATACAAGTGGGAGATAACATCACACGATGGACAGGTTACAGTCTAACAGAGTGCACCACCAAGACAAGAGACATGAGATGTTGGAGATACGTTGCAGCCAACCTTCGTTGCGGAGACGGCACTTGATGATGATGATGATGTCCCGACTATGACGAACCCCGATGAACAGAAAGAGAAGTTCTATGATGACCTGAATAAAATCATACAGAAAACCCCCAAATCCGATAAATTTATCATCCTTGGTACGCATGTGGTTGCGTCTATGGGTCTCACCAATGGTCCACTAGACAAACCACCCATGCAACAGAAAACCTTGGTTGATGACATGCCGTTATATTGAGGTTATCTTCTTAGAGAAGCTTCATGGCACGTCATCTATACAATTGTACGTTTATTTTGTTGTTGAAATGTGTTTCATGTTTACCTGAATATATATGTATGCACCCTCTGTGGTTGGGAGGGAGCCAGAGATGTACTGTTCAGCACTGGGGAGGTGGAAACTGGCAGCACTGTTTTTTTCTATTTCTTAGACCCATCATAGAGGCACAGTGACTCAGGACGTGACAATCCTTTTGACTTGAACATTTGATTGCATGCCTGGAGCAATAGAGGAGTTCGGCATAACCAGTAGTCAATTGGTGGCGGGGAATGAGCACAGTGAACCCTATCTTGGCTACAGTGGCTAGGAGCAGTGCATAGGTTGAAACCTACCTTCCTGGAGTTGTGATAGTTATTGTCTGGCTCTGTCCCTGGGTGCGCCGAAAATATACAGACTTCCCAGCAATATAATTCCATTTAATGACATTAGGTCTAAGGTCATGAGCCCATGGACCGTTGGATCAGCAACCAACCAACCATCCTCCTTGATGACTTTAACGAACGAATAGATTCGGACTGAGAGTCCTGAGATAGTGTGCTGGGGAGGCATAGCATTGGCAAATGCAATAGCAATGAACAGCTACTGTTTGAAACATGTGCAGCATTTAACCTACTCATTTTCAACACTGTCTTTCAACTTCTTCACCGTATATAAGACTTCATGGATGCACCTACGATCAATACAGTTTGTTTGTTTGTTTGTTTTTCGTTCGCTCCATTGTAACCATCACGGATATCCGTGCGATTTCCGCCGGGAGCGTGATTACGTTGTGCCACCGTTATGCGCCTTGTAGGCTTAGTACATCCGATTTCGGCATGCCTTGACAATTCGGGTGGGCTACCCTTAGCCTGTGACAGCCTCTATATCTGTCTCCAAGCACGCGTAGTGGAGATTCTTCGCCCAGACGATTTTTTGCTCTCGTCTGACTCGAACGAGGTGTTCCACTGTCTATGAACTTGCCTCGTGTAATTGGACGTGCTGTGCCTGTGCCCATTGGGTACTGAACCGTTTCTCATCCGTGAGCCCGGTTCCTTAAAGGGAAGAACTCATCAGAGGAGTTGGACCCTGGCTCTTTCGTCCTCTTAGCCGAGGTGTCATTCACCGACATCGTGTACCCCTTGTCCAAGTTCGAGTCTCACACCATGCGTTTGAGAGCAAGGCTTTCTCGAGCTGAGCGTCCTTGTGCCAATAGCGCCTGAGCCCATCAGGTACTGAACCCTTTCTCTCTTCAAGTGTATTTCCGGTGTAGGAAAACCTGACAGTAGAGTTGGGCCAGGGCTAAATCGTTGTCCCTTTTGTGCCTGAGCCCATCGGGTACGGAACCTTTTCTCTCTGTAAGTGTACTTCCGGTATAGGAAACCTTGACAGTAGAGTTGGATTAGGTCTTCTTGCTTTACCAAACGCCAATGAATGGGTCTGTGTCTCTGCCTGTAAGGAACACAGGTAACTAGAAGCTCGGCTCGAGCTGACGGAGCTTGTAGTTCCCCTTTCCTAGGGACTTTTCACTTTCTATTTGCAGTTCGCGCTGCCCTCTGATCTAGCGCTGTTCTGCCCTTTCATTGTTTCATTGTACTCGGTATGAAATCTATTTGTCTCTCGCCGTGCATCTACCTTTACGTGCATTTTACATTGGCCGCCCCTCCAATGTTCGGACTGGACTGACCAGCTTCACTGTATGTCGACAGTGTCGCTATATGTGGTGATGCTGGTGGTGTCGGAGATATTGTCTGTCTCTTGTGCAGTCAAATCTCTTTCCATCTGCTACCTCCACATTCTCGGACACGATCCCCAAATGATTTGGCCAGAATCAGCTCGAGCTGCTGTATTTCTGTTTCCAGGGTGCACCACGTGGAGGTACATTTGGGATCTTGGTTATCTGCTAACCCTGGGTCCGCCTAGAGCAATGCGTTCCCTTTGCACCCCATCAATACAGTGACATCAAATTGATTATGTCATCGTGAGACAACGTGATAAGCAGGATGCGAGAGTCACTAAATCTATGTGTGGCGTCGACTGCAGGATCTCTACCAATTAAGTGTCAGGCAGAATCACTACCAATAAAGTATATCAGGCAGAATCACTACCAATAAAGTATATCAGGCAGAATCACTACCAATAAAGTGTGTCTGGCAGAATCACTATTAATACAGAGTGTCTGGCAGAATCACTAACAATACAGTGTCCAGCAGAATCACTACCAATAAAATGTGTCAGGCAGAATCACTACAAATAAAGTATGTCAGGCAGAATCACTACATAAAAAGTGTGTCAAGCAGAATCACTACCAATATGTGTGTCAGGCAGAATCACTATCAATAAAGTGTGTCAGGCAGAATCACTACCAATAAAGTGTGTCAAGCAGAATCACTACCAATATGTGTGTCAGGCAGAATCACTACCAATAAAGTGTGTCAGGCAGAATCACTACCAATAAAGTGTGTCAGGCAGAATCACTACCAATAAAGTGTCAAGCAGAATCACTACCAATAAAGTGTCATGCAGAACCACTACCAATAAAATAAGTCAGGCAGAATCACTACCAATAAAGTGTGTCATGCAGAACCACTACCAATAAAGTGTCCAGCAGAATCACTACCAATAAAGTGTGTCAGACAGAATCACTACCAATAAAGTGTATCATGCAGAATCACTACCAATAAAGTGTGTCAAGCAGAATCACTACCAATAAAGTATGTCAGGCAGAATCACTACAAATACAGAGTGTCCAGCAGAAACACTACCAATACTCTGTGTCTGGCAGAATCAATACCAATAAAGTGTGTCAGGCAGAATCACTACCAATAAAGTGTGACAGGCAGAATCACTACTAATAAACTGTGTCAGGCAGAATCACTACCAATAAAGTGTCCAGGAGAATCACTACCAATACTCTGTGTCTGGCAGAATCAATACCAATAAAGTGTGTCAGGCAGAATCACTACCAATAAAGTGTGACAGGCAGAATCACTACCAATAAACTGTGTCAGGCAGAATCACTACCAATAAAGTGTGTCAGGCAGAATCACTAAAAATAAAGTGTGTCAGGCAGAATCACTACCAATAAAATATGTCATGCAGAATCACTACAAATAAAGTGTGTCAGGCAGAATCACTACCAATATGTGTGTCAGACAGAATAACTCCCAATAAGGTGTCTCAGGCAGAATCACTACCAATAAAGTATGTCAGGCAGAATCACTACCAATACTGAGTGTCCAGCAGAATCACTATCAATAAAGTGTGTCAGGCAGAATCACTAACAATAAAGTGTCAGACAAAATTACTACCAATAAAGTATGTCAGGCAGAATCACTACCAATAAAGTATGTCAGGTAGAATCACTACAATAAAGTATGTCAGGTAGAATCACTACCAATAAAGTGTGTCAGTCAGAATCACTACCAATAAAGTGTGTCAGTCAGAATCACTACCAATAAAGTGTGTCAGTCAGAATCACTACCAATAAAGTGTGTCAGTCAGAATCACTACCAATATAGTGTGTCAGTCAGAATCACTACCAATATAGTGTGTCAGGCAGAATTGACAGATGTTATATATTTCGTTATAACAACGCCATTACATGTCACCATCTTCTTAAACTATGGGGAAAGGAAGTCAATATAATAGCTAACTAGGATTGGTTACTTTAAACATTATCTTTACGCACTAGAGAGTACTAGATAACGCCCTATGTTGTTTGGACAAGTAAATTTAAGTAAATTTAAGTTTATGTGTTTGTTGTTACTGAGGATATTTCAATACCTGTACGGGATGTTTGTTGTTGTTGTAATAGTCCTTGTCTCGATTGGTCCGTTCGGGTGACTTTGTGTGCACGATTTTAATGGCTTGATGAAATCAATAAAAATATAGAAGAAATACCAGGACTCAAGATCAATGGGAAAATAATAAACAACATTGGATATGCAGATGACACTGTTCTTTTAGCAGAAAGTGAACATGAACTACAAAGACTAATAGATCAAGTCAATAAATCAAGTAATGAATATGGACTGGATATAAACATTCAAAAAACAAAAACCATGATAATCAGCAAAGACACAGAAGAACAGGAGGTAAACATAAACATACTGGGAGAGAAACTACAACAAGTAAAACAGTATCAATATCTTGGACACATAGTCACAAATGATGGCAGATGTGAAACAGAAGTTAAAAGGAGAATAGGAATGGCTAAAAGTACCTTCAATGACATGAGGAAATTATTAATATCTAAACAAATTACAAACAAGTTAAAAATGAGAATTATAAAATGCTACATCTATTCCATATTAATGTATGGCTCAGAAACATGGACACTAAATAAACAATTAGAAGACAAAATTGATGCCTTTGAGATGTGGGTATATAGAAGAATAGGGAGAACATCATGGAAAGAGAAGAAAACAAATAAAGAGGTGCTAAAGACACTTAATATGAAGAAAGAACTATTAAGAGAAATAAAGATCAGGCAAATAAAATACTTTGGACACATTAAAAGACATGACACCCTATTGAAGACCTTACTTGAGGGTAAAGTCAAGGGGAAGCGAGCAAGAGGTAGGCAGAGATACAAGTGGGAGAGTAACATTACACGATGGGCAGGTTACAGTCTAGCAGAGTGCACCACCAAGACAAGAGACAGGAGATGTTGGAGATACGTTGCAGCCAACCTTCGTTGCTGAGACGGCACTTGATGATGATGATGAAATCGCATCTTTTTTTTTTGGAGATGCGGTTAGTCAAGTACGGAAAAACGCGTGTGCAATTGTTGCTAGGCGATTTGGTGCCGTAGAACGGACTGGTTCAATTCCCGTTAGTCTCAAGTATTTTTAAAATTGTCATCTGGCTTCCTACTTAAAATTTACTTGTATAAACAATTATTTGAAGCAAAAGTGTATTGTCTATATATGTTATCCATGTTTACAAGAAGACCTATCGGCCCTTGTATAACTAATACGGATATTATGTTATGTGTTTGTTGTTACTGAGGATATTTCAATACCTGTACGGGATGTTTGTTGTTGTTGTAATAGTCCTTGTCTCGATTGGTCCGTTCGGGTGACTTTGTGTGCACGATTTGAATGGCTTGATGAAATCGCATCTTTTTTTGGAGATGCGGTTAGTCAAGTACGGAAAATAGGCAATGTGTCGGCCTATAGCGTGCTACAGGTTAGCATGGGTGTGTTCACATTCCATCCTGTTAGAAGGTCAGTGACCCAAAAGTTCAATGTCTGAGTAAAATTTATCGGAACGAAAAGATCAATTATCTCCACAAACAAGGGGTAAACCATAACACAAAACACTCCACTTTTCGAACAATGTCGATTAGATAATGAAGATAGGGTTATAGTTCAACACCCCAACATTAGAAAAGTATGACATTACATTAAGTTAAGGCATATACAAGTGAGAGAGTTGAGAAGTTGAAACATCCCCCCCCCCCCAAAAAAAAACCCCCAAAAACAACTAAAACAATAATGAAAATGACATCTCATACCAAGGAATATGTTAAAATATGCAGAGTACACCTGGTAGCGGTTTAATAACCCCCCAAAATTCGTTCCAATTCACACAAAAATAAGATGACTAGTTGACTAGTTTTAATTTGATCAGGGTCGTATCTTCGTATCCATTGCCCTGCTTCTAGCAATAACAGAGTATACAAAATGTAACCTTCCAGTGGCGTAAATATGACTTCCTTAAAAGCGGGGTTGGGGGGGGGGGGAGGTTACCTAAAAAAAGTACGATCGTGCGGTTTCGCGTGACAGATGTTCTTTCTATTACAAATATGATGCCATATTTTGTGAAAAGTTACTAAGTATGGTTCTTCTTCTTCTTTTTCTGCGTTCGTTCTCAAACTCCTGCAGATTAGCAGGATGTAGCATGGAGAACGGAATGCGTTGTGTCATGGTTTACGGCATTGCGGCGATATCTACGCATTTCGGCCTGACACATCCGACTTCAGCATGGCTTTGGGTCACTGACCCTATATGGGATGGGACAGCCAACTCCATCTCATAACCTCCTTAGTCGCCTTTTACGACATGCGTGGAAGGTAAACAGTGTTGCTATTCTTTGCTCCCCTTTCGGGCCCCGGCAAAACACGGGCGACTAAGTATGGTTGAAATGAGTGCTTGGCCCGCATTTTGGCCAAGTTCTTAGTACTAAAAGTTGTGTTTCGATTTGCCAGAGGGGAAGGATGAATTTCAACCCCCCCCCTTCCTCCCTCTCTCTTATCTATGGGCTAGAACCCTTTGTTTTCTTATATACATTTTTAAAAAGTTGATAGAGCTTCGAAAATTAAGCCAAAAGTAACAATTTTATTTTTTAGGTAAATTCTCTCCCTTAAGAAAATCTCATCTATGTCCCTGACCTATGACTCTAACAGGAAGGAGTTTGAGAACGAGGGCAGACGTATAAGACGAACAATAATACCTTTGATTCAGGGACGTGTGATTATATCTCTCTATGGGCCCAGAGATGACATGCACACCAGAGTGCACAGGCCGGCGCCCCATAGCTGGTCGAGCATCAGGGTCAGCGAACCACAGCTGGCCAAGACCCTCAGTACACTTCCACGCAGTGGGCCTGGAAACATGAGTGCAGCAATCCTGCTGTAGCCTGGCCAAGTACTAGGGATCGAAGATACGGGAATGCCAACCCGGCCCAAAAAAATGCTGGCTGAAGACGGATGTGTCAGGTCGAAAGGCGCAGATAACGCAGCTTGCTGTAAAACATGACACAACGCAGATCACCCTCATACGTCCTTCTCAGGACGGTCAGCGGAATGCTTTCAGAGGGTCCGCCCAAAGGCGTACGACGAAGAAGAAGAAGATATCTCTCTATTCACTACACCCTTTATTGCCTTTTATCGTCAGGGGTAAAAGAGTTCAATGGAGATGGCCCTCGTGTATGCTGAGTATATTGTGGAATTTGGCGCTTCTTTTATTTCGGTGGTCCATCGTTTTCGTATTCGCCTCTAGGTCTGCCTTCACTGTACCTGTGTAGCATTTCAAGTGGTATGCTGTATGATGGTAGTTGGCTGATGTGTTCACACCATTTGATCTGTTAAAGATCATTTCAAGATTAGGGCGGTGCCGGTTCTTTGTCTAATGTCTTCATTTCTCACTCTGTCTCTTAGTGATAATCCTAGGATTCTGCGTAAGCATGCCATTTCAGCTGTCACAAGTTTACGTTTGTTCTGTGCTGTCGTTATCCATGCTTGGCATTGGTAGCACAGCAATGGCATAATAATCGTTTTGAATAGTATTATCTTGGTGTTTAAATCTACATTTTTGTTTCTAAAGATTGTTGTCGTTTCCCCTAGGGCGTGGCACGGTTTACTACACCTATTGTGTATTTCTTTACTGCTCTTGCCGTTTGTTGTCATATTGCTTCCTAGATATGTGGACTCTGTCACGTGTTTACGTCTGTTTCCTATATATATATATATATATATATATATATATATATATATATATATATATATATATATATATATATATATATATATATATATATATATATATATATATATTTGGTATTTCTTTCTGTTCTTCCTATCTTCATTACCTCGGCCTTTTCTATGTTTATCTTCATGTTAAAGGTTTGGCATGTTTGATGTAATCTGTCTCATTGTCTTTGCATTTCTGATGATGTTACTAGTGCTTGGTCGTATGCAAATAGCAATTCGTTTAATTTGTCCTCCAGATTGTTTTCTTCCATTGTCTTTGCTACTTTGCAGTATGATTATAAATTGCTATAATTCTGCGAAGAATAATTCTTGATTCCTAATTAGAAAACTGGCCTCACAACACGTGGGGCATTCCCATAAGTGCTCCGCCCTCTGTTCCAGCAGCCATTTGACTCGATGGTGTTACGAGTCCAATGCCGCCGAAACAGACGTCGACATCAGGGCACAACTCTTCCCTTGCGACAGGTTTCTTTGTTGTTCTGTCCACCCACGCCGTGCCAGTAACTAGTTCAAGCACAACGTCAGCCTGTCGGAACAACATGGTAACTGTTATCGAAGGTTACGACTACGGTAACCTCAATGCGAAGTATAATCATATTGTCCGGCTCTGTGGTACAGTACACGTCTGTGACTGTTTTTAAAAATAATCTCAGCTACATATCGATTCTTTTGGTTTAAATATAAATTTTATCATGCAAATTTTATCATGCAAATTTGATCTAACAAATATTTATATTTAGTATCACAAAATAGGGGGCGTATCCATCAGATATCAAATAGGCAAGTCCTCCGTCAGATATAGGCCCTATGAATTCACCGAAAATCATCCTCCAAAATTTACGCTGTACGATTTTCATTAGTTGTCCACATAAAGTATATACAAAATAACTAATGAGAATCGCAGAAAAAGTGATGTAATCACTTTTTAATGATGATTGTGTTGAATCCACATAACTATATAATTGGCGAGGGACAATAAAATAATTAAGTGAATAGGTTTGACCTCGAGATAGCATGCTATTATCAAAAACTTATTATGAGAAAATATCCCGACACTGCAGCAACGACGTCCCAGGGGTAAGGAATATACTTCTTAAGCAGAAAGTACAGTAAGTGAAATGTATTATTATCGTAGTCGTTAGTGCACTGATGTCGATAATTGTTTGTCACTATAGCTCTACCACTCCGATTATTGAACATCATATTCATTGTTCATTCTCAAACTCCCTTTGGATCTCTCTTTTAGCAGGAAATTGTACCTAATAGATTTCCAGCAGAATGTATCCAGAGAATGAAAATGAATTGATTGTCGTTTTGTTTGCGCCATTGACTCGACACATCCGTCTTCGACTGTGAACATCATATGGGTGTCCATAATTTGTCAACAATTGCAGGAGAAAAGTCAGTTTGAAAAAGTTTGACATTTGTTGACAAAAAGTTGACGGCAACAAAACTATTTTTATACACCAAGTTAATTTTTTGGAAATGTGACACTGTTTTCCGAAAATCTGAAAAGAATAATGTAGTATGTATACTTTGTACTTTTTTTTATGGAAAAAAATTGCCGGAAAGGGGGGTGGTCTGAATTCTTACCAGATGTTGGCAGGGGGAGAAGGTGGTCTCACCTGTGCAAAAAAATTGTTTAAATACACTTATCAACATGCTCATATAACATCTGTTTAAATTAATAACATACACATACACATAACTTTGACTATATATGGTCATCAGTAAAGCAACTATAACAGATCTCTGTGTACCGTGTTTCCCATCAGTAAAATAACTATAACAGATCTCTGTGTACCGTGTTTTCCATCAGTAAAACAATTATAACAGATCTCCGTGTACCGTGTTTCCCATCAGTGCCGTTGATTTAGTTTTTAAACACATTTGCATTTTTTTTCTAGATTATTTGTGTCTGCCCCTCCCCCCTTTTCCAA